>JAVDOI010000248.1:0-171244 GCA_032191485.1 Leptoclinus maculatus | reverse complement strand
ATGTCTCTGAGACATGGAGTTCGGGTTCAGCCCGACCCGTGTGTCCCGGTAGAGGCGGTTCTCCTGGCTGTGGGAGACCGTGTGGGACACGCTAACCTGTCCTATGCCTCCAGGATGAACAGAGGTGTGCTGGTGTTTCTGAAAGAGGAGCGTTTTGTGGCGGAGTTAATATCGAGCGGCGTCTCTCCTCCTCTCTCTCCTCCTCTCTCTCTCCTCCTCTCTCTCCTCTCTCTCTCCTCCTCTCTCTCCTCCTCTCTCTCTCCTCCTCTCTCTCCTCTCTCTCCTCTCTCTCCTCTCTCTCCTCTCTCTCCTCTCTCTCCTCTCCTCTCTCCTCTCTCCTCTCTCCCTTTTTGTGGCGGAGTTAATATCGAGCGGCGTCTCTCTGAACGGCGTGTATCTGCAGGTTTCCACCCGGGTCACCGTCTCAGGTGTTCCCCGTTCATCCCCAACCAGGTGTTGGAGCGAGAGCTGCAGCGCTTCGGGAAGCTGTCGAGCAGCTTCAGGACTGTGGGTCTGGGTTGTAAAAACGAGAAACTGAAACATGTCCAGTCCTTCAGGAGACAGGTGTTCATGTTCCTTACCTGTCCTTCACAGACGCTGGAGGTCTCCTTTAGGGTGAAACACGGGGAGGGACACTACATGGTGTACGCTACACAGGTATCATCAGGTGCTTTGAGTGTGGGGAAGTGGGGCACAAGCGGACCGCTTGTCCTCACAGGCCGGGCCGAAGGGCACCCCGAGCCGGGGGCCGTACCGGAGGAGGAGCTCGATCACACCGGAGCTCCGCTAAACAACAAGCCGGCGGAGATCGCTGCTCCGCGGGGGGGCGACGACCCGCCGACCGGTGCCGAGGCCGAGGAGGGGCTCAGCGGGCAGACAGACGGTCAGGACGGGGAACAGAGAGCTGATTCAGGCGGAGACAAAGTTATTGTTGAGAACTCAGCTGTTCTGAGTCTCACAACAGAGGGAAGGACAGTGTTAGAGGAAAGGAAAGAAGTAGAGGGAAGGAAAGCAGAGGAAGCTATGAGGGAACGTGGAGGAGGCAGCAGTAAAGGGCCGACAGCTGAAGCTGACCAAAGTCAGGCTGCTGGTCCAGAGGAGAGTGGGGGGGCTTGTGTTGTGGAGATGGAGTACAACAAGTTTTAGAGTATTTTCCAGACGCAGACAAGTTTATGAAAAGTGTTTTGACATTACAGAAAGAGGTTGATGTGGATGATTTAGATGAAAAGAAACGTTTCCGTCTAAAGAAGCTCATGACGAGTCTCAGGAAGCTAATGAAGAGAGATGAAGGGAAAGGTTCCAAAAGGTTACTTTGAGGAGGCTCTTTGAGGAGCCGCTGTTTGGAAGCAGCTACATCACATCCCAGGTCCTGACGTCCGTCAGCCTGAGATCCAGACTGAGAGAGGCCGGCTGTGTGAAGCTGGGTCATCTGATGAAGACCTCCATCCCTCAACTAGCGGAGCTGATCAACCTCCGGTCCAGCAGGCTGCTGCTCAGGCTGGAGGAGGTCTGTGCTTCCCTGCCAGAGGGAAGAGACCGTACACTATCTGACCAATGGGACGATGAATGTGAGTATGTCTTCCCACCCCTGGCTGTCTGTCCTGCTGGGGGACAGTGGGAGGATGAGGAGGACATCCTGCTGTCTCTGAAGACACCCCAGTTGGGGGATTTTGAGACTCTGGGGAGGAAAGCAGCGTATCAGGTCAGTGTGAAGGTCTCTAACTTGCGCTCTCTGGCAGGAGTGAGGGTGTCGAGGTGGACCGAGTTTTTGGGCAGGGGATCCTCCCCAAGGGGCTGTTGGCGGTGGAGGATTGTACATGGGGCCATAGCTACAAACAGGTACCTGGTGCACCTCGATCCTGGCTCAGGGGACAGCTGTCCTTTCTGCTCGCAGACAGAAACCATCCACCATCTGTTCGTTGAGTGCTCCAGACTGGTGAGACTCTTCAGCCGCCTGCAGGCGTGGTTTCAGGGCTTAGGAGAACACTTTTCTTTCTGTCTTTTTATCTATGGTCCGAACTACTCTGCTAAAAAGAAATCTGTCCACACACTAATAAACTTCCTTTCAGGACTGGCCAAACTAGCCGTATGGAAAACGAGGAAAAACCGTGTGAGGGGTGAAGGGTCAGAGGACGTGGTTTTGATGCTGACGGGGCTGCTGGCTGCTCGGCTCAGGGTGGAGTTTGGTTTCTACAGACTGACAAAGAAAACGGAACTCTTTGTGAACATTTGGGCTCAGAACGACGTTCTGTGTTCAGTCACAGAGAATGCTCTGGTTCTGAACTTATGATTTGTGTTTTAGTTTTTTTTTGCATGAATTAAGTTTGTTTTGACAAACAGTAAAACTGTAAACGAAATTGAATTAGAAATAAAGATATTTGACAAATCACAAATCTCTCTGTCTCTCTCTCTCTCTGTGTCTGTCTGTCTGTCTGTTTCTCCGTCTCTGTCTGTCTGTCTGTCTTTCTCTCTGTCTGTCTCAACGTCTCTCTCTCTGTCTGTCTGTCTCTGTCTGTCTGTCTGTCTTTCTCTCTGTCTCTGTCTGTCTCAACGTCTCTCTCTCTGTCTGTCTCTCTCTTTCTATGTCTGTCTGTCTGTCTCTATATATATATATATATGTTAAGGTTTTTGTACATTACTTGAGTATTTCTTGAGGAGTAAACGAGTACTAGAATATGTTGTAAAAGTATTTGAATCATTTTATTTTATTCTGTCCACATTAAGGTGTGTGACGTCATCACGCAGGACGTCTGACGGGCTCGAGGATTCCTAAGGATTACCCGTCATGCCCCGCGGGTAAAGATGGCGACAGCTGAGCCGAGCAGCGGATGAACTTTATCGGCTGTGAGTGACCGTTAGACACCATAGAAGAAGAAGAAGAAGAAGAAGAAGAAGAAGGCTCGGTTGCGTCTCCTCCGGATGTTGATCTCCACCTCAGACCGGAGGAGCGGACCGGAGCTACGGGTAAAGTTTAGCCTGCTCTCCGCGCTGACTCACAGGTAAGCTCTGTAGTTCCGGTTCTGTTTGTTGTTCGGTGAACTGGGCCACAGTCAGACCCGCAGCAGGTCTGTCCCGGGTTAGTATTCAGGCCCGGTTCGGCCCGCTGTGTCCGTCGTGTTTGTCCGCCGTCAGCCTGTGAGACCTCTCTGAGGGCTGCACTTTCCGCCCAATGTTTTTTACTGGAGAACTGTCTCGTTCGCGTGGTGTGCGCGCGTGTGTGTGTGTGTGTGTGTGTGTGCGCGCGCGCGAGTACGAGTGTGCGTGTTGTACAGATTCTTGTAGGACACGCCCTCATCACACCCACCTGCCTCTAACAGCCAATCACAAGGCGGGATTACATCCTGGGCAAAGTGACCCACTTCACAGGGAGTCCAAGACCCTCAGAGACATTTAGAGACCCTTAGAGCCTATGAAGGCAAATCAATGTCAAAATCCGAGAGCGCAAATGAGATCCATGCGTGTGCGCATTTTACTTTGGCGAGCGCTTTTACATCACTCCGCGAGCAAAATTCCCGCAAAGCTTAAACCTGCTCGCTCGCGAAGCTTAAACCTGCTCCCTCGCGAAACTTTAACCTGCTCGCTCGCGAAACTTTAACCTGCTCGCTCGCGAAACTTTAACCTGCTCGCTCGCGAGTCTTTTACCTGCTCGCTCGCGAGTTGTTTTTCTTTTTGACAGTAAGTGGGCGGGCCCAGTCTCCATTGTATCTCTACATCTAATTGGTTACAATCCTCGTCTTTGGATCGACCGGATATCACTCTGACACAGATGCTAGGGGGAGATTTTCAGATTGCACTACAGGTCAGAGGTAAATAATGTACATTTTACTGCACGGGTACTTTTACTTTCTGCACTTAAAGTACATTTTGCTGATAATAACATACTTGACTGAGGTTTTGAATGCAGGTATTTTACTCGTCGTGGATTGTTTCATCAGTATGGTATTAGTACGTTTACTGTGAAGGATCTGAATACTTTTTCATCCACTAACTACTGTAAGTGATTTAAGTTTGGAAACTCACTTGGCAAACAGATAATATACAAACAGATAATATACAAACAGTGGTCCCTAATCTTGGCTCCAGATCTTTGAGCGGGTCCAAATTGTTGCTCATATTATATACAACTACATTATATCTCTTCTGTAAACACAACAGTGTGATTAAATATGATCACATCATGTTTTAATCAATTAATATCAAAGAGTTTCTTTGAGCTGTTTGTCACAAGAAGTTTGACTATCAAACACACATTGTCTGTAATGTGAGCAACTTGACTTCAACACATTTTTAATTATTGTATTTAACAACGCTATTAACATAATTAGTATTTCATCAGCCTCTACAGTCTGAAACGTTTACCAAACCTGTCAGACAAATGTAGAACATGCTGAGATGTAGTGGAGTACAGTAGTGTTTAGTGGCGGATTGAAAACCACCTCTAACATACCTAGGTCTGTGTCAGAGTGATATCCGGTCTATCCAAAGACCAGGATTGTAACCAATTAGATGCACCGAGAGGGACTGTCGCTTTCATCAGTAAACAGGTGAACTCTTCCACCTGAAGAACACCTGAAATCATTCATGGGTTGGTCACATATTTCAGCTCACCTGTCCTCCAGGTAACTGTTCTCAGGTGTTCATTCACAGCTATTATCAGGTGAACTCTGAACTCTGCTGATACACAGTTCAGATGTGTCAAGTTGTAAGAGGTCAAAGTTCAACACACCTGAACACACCTGAGGGGGGCTGGGTACTGGTCTCACTGGAGTTCAGTACCTGTAATGTCACCTGTAATACTATGTAAACATTTAACAGGGAGAGCACTTTAAGGCTCAGGTGTGTGTTTAGGTGTGTTCAGGCATGTGTTAAGTTGTGTTCAGGTGTGTTAAGTTGTGTTCAGGTGTGTTTAGTTGTGTTTAGGTGTGTTCAGGTGTGCGTTTAGGTGTGTTCAGCTGTGTTTTTAGCTGTGTTCGGCTGTATTCGGCTGTATTCGGGTGTGTTTAGTTGTGTTCAGTTGTGTTTAGTTATGTTCCGCTGTGTTCAGGTGTGTTCAGCTGCGTTTAACTGCGTTCAGTTGTGTTTAGTTATGTTCCGCTGTGTTCAGGTGTGTTCAGCTGCGTTTAACTGCGTTCAGTTGTGTTCAGTTGTGTTTAGCTGTGTTCAGTTGTGTTCAGTTGTGTTCAGGTGTGTTCGGCTGTGTTCATGTGTGTGTAGTTGTGTTCGGTGTGTTTAGGTGTGTGTAGTTGTGTTCAGCTGTGTTCACGTGTGTGTAGTTGTGTTCAGCTGTGTGTAGTTGTGCACACTGTAAAACGTTTAAAACATTTACTGTTCTTTTTATTTTTTTTGTTACATATTTGAAGTAACTAAAAACATAAAATTAAACTAAAGGATTGTCTCTGTTCATCTTCATCAACATGAATCTCATTACTTTATTACTTTTTTACTTTACTTTATTACTTTGAGTATAATTATTAAACCTGTGAGATAAACATATAGTTTGTTTTCATGCTGCGTCACTTTGAGTCGGAATCATCTCCTTTCCTTTGATAAAGGAAGGTCCAGTGTTTCCTATGCTAAAGGAGATAATAAAGGAAGGTCCAGTGTTTCCTATGCTAAAGGAGATAATAAAGGAAGGTCCAGTGTTTCCTATGCTAAAGGAGATAATAAAGGAAGGTCCAGTGTTTCCTATGCTAAAGGAGATAATAAAGGAAGGTCCAGTGTTTCCTATGCTAAAGGAGCTAATAAAGGAAGGTCCAGTGTAGGGTTGTCACGATACCAAAATTATGACTTCGATACGATACCTGCTATAAATATCATGATACCCGATACTTACGATACGATACCAGAATTCGATACAATACCACAAATACGATACAATACCACAAATACGATATGATACTGGTATATTTTATCTCATTTCATGGCATAATTATTTTTCCTTAACTGTAGCCATTTTGCATCAATTGTGTTTCATTTAGTACACTTTTGTGTGCATTGTGACCTCATGATCATATAGGCTTGTCGTCAAACTAGGCTAAGGCTACTCATGTTAGGCTGTATATGGGTGAGCTTGGTTCATGTTTATAATCACATTTGCTTACCTATTGCTCTTTGAACTCTTTGAACAGTTCGGGGTGTCTGTCTGAAAGGTGCTTTGCCATGTTTGACGTGTTGCCTCCCTTGGTCTGTGTGGCTTTGAAACAAGTTTTGCAGACGGGTCTCTGTATGTCAGTGGGCTTTCCTTCACTGTCTGCAATGTAGCCAAAGTACTTCCAGATTTCACTTCTGGCATCTTTTTTTCCAACAAGCCGAGGACGGTCGGCAAAAGCTCCTGCACTTGATGCCATGTCTCCCCTGCGATCGCTCGCTGTGAGTGAGCGCTGCCTGTTGCGTGAGTGAGCGCTGGGTAGCCCTGCCCCCTTGCAGTCAATGCGTGCAGGCAGCATGACAGGGAGCGGAACAGTCAGTGCGCTCTGATCGCGCGCTATTTTAATGAAGTATCGATACTAAAAATATGCAAAATCGTATCGTTTTTAACGTACTGGTACTGCGGTACCTTTTTAGTATCGATACACCGTGGAACATTAGTCCAGTGTTTCCTACGCTAAAGGAGATAATAAAGGAAGGTCCAGTGTTTCCTACGCTAAAAGAGATAATAAAGGAAGGTCCAGTGTTTCCTATGATAAAGGAGATAATAAAGGAAGGTCCAGTGTTTCCTATGATAAAGGAGATAATAAAGGAAGGTCCAGTGTTTCCTATGATAAAGGAGCTAGTAAAGGAAGGTCCAGTGTTTCCTATGATAAAGGAGATAATAAAGGAAGGTCCAGTGTTTCCTACGCTAACGGAGCTAATAAAGGAAGGTCCAGTGTTTCCTACGCTAAAAGAGATAATAAAGGAAGGTCCAGTGTTTCCTACGCTAAAGGAGCTAATAAAGGAAGGTTCAGTGTTTCCTATGCTAACGGAGCTAATAAAGGAAGGTCCAGTGTTTCCTACGCTAACGGAGCTAATAAAGGAAGGTCCAGTGTTTCCTACGCTAAAGGAGCTAATAAAGGAAGGTCCAGTGTTTCCTACGCTAAAGGAGCTAATAAAGGAAGGTTCAGTGTTTCCTATGCTAACGGAGCTAATAAAGGAAGGTCCAGTGTTTCCTACGCTAACGGAGCTAATAAAGGAAGGTCCAGTGTTTCCTACGCTAAAGGAGCTAATAAAGGAAGGTTCAGTGTTTCCTACGCTAACGGAGCTAATAAAGGAAGGTCCAGTGTTTCCTACGCTAACGGAGCTAATAAAGGAAGGTCCAGTGTTTCCTACGCTAAAGGAGCTAATAAAGGAAGGTTCAGTGTTTCCTATGCTAACGGAGCTAATAAAGGAAGGTCCAGTGTTTCCTATGATAAAGGAGATAATAAAGGAAGGTATAGTGTTTCCTACGCTAAAGGAGCTAATAAAGGAAGGTCCAGTGTTTCCTATGCTAAAGGAGCTAATAAAGGAAGGTATAGTGTTTCCTACGCTAAAGGAGCTAATAAAGGAAGGTCCAGTGTTTCCTACGCTAACGGAGCTAATAAAGGAAGGTCCAGTGTTTCCTATGCTAAAGGAGATAAAGGAAGGTATAGTGTTTCCTACGCTAAAGGAGATGATAAAGGAAGGTATAGTCTTTCCTACGCTAAAGGAGATAGGAAAGGAAGCATTTAAGCACCTTTCCTTAGCATCTAGATTATTCTAACAGCTGTTATCATGAAGCACTCTTAGAGACTTCAGGTCACTCAGTGAGGAACCTTCTGAAGAAGAAAGGACTGTTAGGCCAAATCCCAATGTCCCCCCTAAACCCTCAAGCCCTGAACCCTCAAGGACTTACTGACGTCACCTGGTAAGTGGGTGAGTGTGAGAGACTGTGAGGGCTTGAAATGGTGTAAATAGGAATGGGACAGCATTTTGCTGCAACATATCATGTTACCATGAAAACGACAAAAAATATGATGTATAATTGTAGGAATTTATTTTATACTTTGTACTCCCTGATTTGAACGTCTTCCAGCCTCTTTCCTCACAAAATGAGAGGTAATTTTATGTAATCTATTTACTCGTTTTTGTCAAAACAGCTTCAATGACAAAATCTAAATATTTTACGAATAAATAAATATCTTCTGATTTCATGTTTATTTTTTGTTCCATCTTTATCCCTTAATGTTTCTGAGTACATTTATTATGACAGGCTGAACACACGTGAGCTGTTTACCTTTTTTTTTTACGTCTCCATGCGTCCACTGGTTACCGCGAGTTTAACGTCACATTGCAATGATTTGTGGGTAATTCCCTTAGGCTAAGTCAGCATACCATGCTGACTTACGGAAAGGGTTCATAAAGGGCTCAAAATGTCTGCGAGAGAGCCCTCAAACACTTGACGATTTGACAGTGGGACATCCCTAAACCCTCACGGACTTCGCGGGAGCGCGCCTCAAAGTCCGTGAGTCCGTAAGGGGGGACATTGGGATTTGGCCTTAGACCTCAGCCTCGGTCTCTTCAGTGTGTTGGTCCGTCTCTCTATCCGGTCTGACTTCCTGTGTGGCCCGTTGGTTCCTCCTGAAGACCTGTGTTGTAGTGAGTATGTTGTGGATGTAGATTGAGTGTTTTCATTGATGTGTTTTTAATTAAGATATCGGTGTCACGTCCGAGGAGCAGATCGGAGACTCAAGCGCAGACAGACACGGGAGACGAGGTTGAGTAGACTGCTGGGTTCTTTAATGAGCACCAAGCAGACAAAAAACAGGAACTTAAAACAACTCCAACCGGGAGCGAGCAAAAACTAACAAAAAGGCAAAGTGACAAAAAGGCAAACCATGAGCAAATGCTGGAACATGGAGCAGACAGGGGGACGAATTAAGGACGATCTCACAACCAGCACAGGGAAAGCAGGGGAGTATATATATATGTGTGGGGTGATTAGGAGATTGAAGGCAGCTGGGTGGACTGGGCAGGTGAGTAGGATGAGTGCAATCAGGGGAAACATACACACACACAGACACAGGGGGGTCCGGAGGGGGTCCGGAGGAGGGACGGCCGGATCCAACCTGCCACAGGGCTCTGGGGGACGGGCAGGAGGGCGGTCGGACGGGAAGGAGGGATCCGGACGCAGGACCTCGGGTGGGCGACCTGACTGGCGGAGTTGCTCAGGGCCCAGGAGCTCAGGCGGGCGACCTGACTGGCGGAGTTGCTCAGGGCCCAGGAGCTCAGGCGGGCGACCTGACTGGCGGAGTTGCTCAGGGCCCAGGAGCTCAGGCGGGCGACCTGACTGGCGGAGTTGCTCAGGGCCCAGGAGCTCAGGCGGACGGCCCGACGGGCAGAAGGGCTTTGGACCCAGGATCTCGGGTGGGTCGGACTGGGAACACTGCAGCTCGGGCCGGGGCTCAGGGGAGCCGGACTGGGGGGGCCGGGGCTCAGGGGAGCCGGACTGGGGGGGCCGGGGCTCAGGGGAGCCGGACTGGGGGGGCCGGGGCTCAGGGGAGCCGGACTGGGGGGGCCGGGGCTCAGGGGAGCCGGACTGGGGGGGCCGGGGCTCAGGGGAGCCGGACTGGGGAGACTGGGGCTCAGGGGAGCCGGACTGGGGAGACTGGGGCTCAGGGGAGCCGGACTGGGGAGGCTGGGGGTCAGCCGGGGAACAGGTCTCCAGAGGCTGGGGGTCAGCCGGGGAACAGGTCTCCAGAGGCTGGGGGTCAGCCGGGGAACAGGTCTCCAGAGGCTGGGGGTCAGCCGGGGAACAGGTCTCCAGAGGCTGGGGGTCAGCCGGGGAACAGGTCTCCAGAGGCTGGGGGTCAGCCGGGGAACAGGTCTCCAGAGGCTGGGGGTCAGCCGGGGAACAGGGCTCTAGAGGCTGGGGGTCAGGAACCGATGGTCGCTGCGGCACGGAGGCGGCAGCGGCAGGAACCGGAGATTGCTGCGGCGCTGAGAAGACAGCTGGAGTCGGCCGGACCGCCGACAGGACACGGGGAGCTGGAGTCGGCCGGACCGCCGACAGGACACGGGGAGCTGGAGTCGGCCGGACCGCCGACAGGACACGGGGAGCTGGAGTCGGCCGGACCGCCGACAGGACACGGGGAGCTGGAGTCGGCCGGACCGCCGACAGGACACGGGGAGCTGGAGTCGGCCGGACCGCCGACAGGACACGGGGAGCTGGAGTCGGCTGCGGCCTAGTGGAGACGGGAACGGGGGAACGCTGCGGCCCAGCGGGAACGGGGGATCGCTGCGGCCCAGCGGGAACGGGGGATCGCTGCGGCCCAGCGGGAAAGGGGGATCGCTGCGGCCCAGCGGGAAAGGGGGATCGCTGCGGCCCAGCGGGAAAGGGGGATCGCTGCGGCCCAGCGGGAAAGGGGGATCGCTGCGGCCCAGCGGGAACGGGGGAACGCTGCGGCCCAGCGGGAACGGGGGAACGCTGCGGCCCAGCGGGAACAGGGGATCGCTGCGGCCCAGTTGGAACGGGAGTCTGACCCTTCCTCCGTCTCTGCCTCTTAGGAGTGAAAAGGCAGCTTAGCTCGAGGTTAGCCTTCTGTAAGCTCAGGGGCCCTCCCCTGGCCAAGTGGGTTCCCCAAAACTGGACAGACGGGTGTGGTGCAACGTGCACCAACCAGTGGTCTGCAGAGTCTGCCATGGTCCTCTTAGGGGTGGAAAGGCGGCTTAGCTCGCGGTTAGCCTTCTGTACGCTCAGAGGCCCACCCCTGGCCAAGCGGGTTCCCCAAAACTGGTCTGCTGAGTCTTGCATGGTGAGATCGTTCTGTCACGTCCGAGGAGCAGATCGGAGACTCAAGCGCAGACAGACACGGGAGACGAGGTTGAGTAGACTGCTGGGTTCTTTAATGAGCACCAAGCAGACAAAAAACAGGAACTTAAAACAACTCCAACCGGGAGCGAGCAAAAACTAACAAAAAGGCAAAGTGACAAAAAGGCAAACCATGAGCAAATGCTGGAACATGGAGCAGACAGGGGGACGAATTAAGGACGATCTCACAACCAGCACAGGGAAAGCAGGGGAGTATATATATATATGTGTGGGGTGATTAGGAGATTGAAGGCAGCTGGGTGGACTGGGCAGGTGAGTAGGATGAGTGCAATCAGGGGAAACATACACACACACAGACACAGGAACACAGGGGCAAAGCCTAAACTGTGACAATCGGTCTGTGATACAGACACAAGACTTATTAAATGTCTGTGATTGTGACGCATGTGGACGATATAATCTATATATAATAATAATAATATGATCCCTCACACTGACTCCTATAGAGCTGTGCTGTTGCTAGGAAACAGTCTGAGTCTGTGTTGTCTTTGTGATGTCAGCAAACAGTGACAGGAAGTGAGATCGTTCTGCTGTGAGGGAATCTGACTCTTGTTTGATGTGGACTGATCCAGACTCTGCCGGTCTGGACTCTGTCAGTCTGGTTTTATGAGACGGAGCTGATGTGTGTTTGGAGGGTTAATGAAGAGTTCACTTGTGTGTGTGTGTGTGTGTGTGTGTGTGGCAGAGGAAATCTGAGCTGTGTTCACCTGCTTAGGTGTGTGTTTCAGTCTCGGATGAAGTCTGTTTGGTTTCTATTTCCATGAGTTTGGTTTCCTGTTCAGGTGAGTCACGTCATATGAGCTCAGCTTATCAAGAACCTGTGAAGGTAACTTCAGACTAAAGCTGCGTCCCACTTCTTCTCCAGATCCTGATTCTCAGCACAGATAGAAAAAAAAGTAATCAGCCACTTAAGGAGTTCAGTAGTCACCCCAAAAAGGAAAAGAAGTCGCTCAGAGAAGGTTGGTATAGTCGCCCCAGAGAGGGAGGGTAATCGCCCCAGAGAGGGAGGGTAGTCGCCCCCAGAGAAGGGCGGTAGTCGCCCCAGAGAAGGACGCTAGTCGCCTCAGAGAAGGACGCTAGTCGGCCCAGAGAAGGACGCTAGTCGCCTCAGAGAAGGACGCTAGTCGCCTCAGAGAAGGACGCTAGTCGCCCCAGAGAAGGACGCTAGTCGGCCCAGAGAAGGACGCTAGTCGCCTCAGAGAAGGACGCTAGTCGCCTCAGAGAAGGACGCTAGTCGCCTCAGAGAAGGACGCTAGTCGCCCCAGAGAAGGACGCTAGTCGGCCCAGAGAAGGACGCTAGTCGCCCCAGAGAAGGACGCTAGTCGCCCCAGAGATGGAGGGTAGTCTTCTAGAGGACAGTAGTCGCCCCAGAGATGGAGGGTAGTCTTCTAGAGAAGGACGGTAGTCACCCCAGAGAGGGACGGTAGTCTTCTAGAGAAGGACGGTAGTCGCCCCAGAGATGGAGGGTAGTCTTCTAGAGGACGGTAGTCGCCCCAGAGAGGGACGGTAGTCTTCTAGAGAAGGACGGTAGTCGCCCCAGAGATGGACGGTAGTCTTCTAGAGAAGGACGGTAGTCGCCCCAGAGATGGAGGGTAGTCTTCTAGAGGACGGTAGTCGCCCCAGAGATGGACGGTAGTCTTCTAGAGAAGGACGGTAGTCGCCCCAGAGATGGAGGGTAGTCTTCTAGAGGACGGTAGTCACCCCAGAGAGGGACGGTAGTCTTCTAGAGAAGGACGGTAGTCGCCCCAGAGATGGAGGGTAGTCTTCTAGAGGACGGTAGTCGCCCCAGAGATGGACGGTAGTCTTCTAGAGAAGGACGGTAGTCGCCCCAGAGATGGACGGTAGTCTTCTAGAGAAGGACGGTAGTCGCCCCAGAGATGGACGGTAGTCTTCTAGAGAAGGACGGTAGTCTTCTAGAGAAGGACGGTAGTCGCCCCAGAGAGGGACGGTAGTCTTCTAGAGGACGGTAGTCGCCCCAGAGAGGGACGGTAGTCTTCTAGAGGACGGTAGTCGCTCCAGAGAGGGACAGTCGTCTTCTAGAGGTCGGTAATTATCCCCCTTGACGACAGTAGCTGATCTTTATTAGCATGACGGAGTAGAAACCACAGCAATCAGAGCAGAGCTCTAAACAACAATAACATAAAACCTTTTGATGTCTTTGATAAGAACATAACTGAACATGAAGCTGAAGGTGACAGGATGAAGAGCACTTAATGTTCACATGGTTTTATTCTCAGAAGGTCCACATTTATATTTTATTAAAGTGAAGTCATCTCATTGTGTTTGCGTCAGTGGAGCAGAAATGTTCTGAGTCTACTGATCCACCTCCTCACCTTCAGACCTTCAGACCAGGTCAACAGTCTCCTTACAGCTGGGAAGAGGAATGGAAGGACAACATGAAGGAAAGGAGGAGTAAAAATAACTGAAAAAGTAATGAAAAGAAAGCACAGAAGGAAAGGAGGCAATGACTGATGTAAGGAAATAAAAACTATGTGAAGGAAACATGAGATTATAGTAAATATCAAGCAGAAAGAGGAGGTAGGGGACACAAAAGTAAATGAGCAGGAGGGAACAGAAAGAGGCAGTGAAGGAAAGAAGGAGGTAGTGTGCAGGAAATAAAAGGAGGAAGAGAGGGAAACGGCAAAATGGAGCACATGAAGGCAACGAAGTGGAAGAGAAGGAAACACAAAGAGGACATGAAGGACAGAAGAGGAGAGAAGGAAACAAAGAAAGTAAGGTGGCAGGGAAGGAAGCATGGAAACAGTGAGGAGAGGAGGTAAAGTTGACAAAAAGAATTAAGGAAAAATGAACTCTTGTGTTTTTTTTGAAGGTGAAGATCAGAAAACAGCAAATGTTTATGTTTTATTCATGCGTTGGACAAAGGAGACGTCAGTGTGTCCTTGACGCGTCCTCTCCTTCTCTAACATGCTGCTACTTTCATTATTATATAATATAACTCATCTATGAATCATTTAAACGGCACAGATCCACCTCAACGACTCCGACAATAGAGAAGGGGGTTCTGGGTAATGTGTTCTGTCCGACCGGCAGCCCACAATGCATCTGGGCTGATAGACCTCAGAGAATAAAATCCTGAATGAGTCATAAAACACTTTTATCAGGGTTCCTATCAGTCGGCTAATTTTTAGAAAATCAATTCATTGATTATCAAAATAACTTTTACTGCTGACTAACTTATTGAATATTTAATATAGTGTGTGTCTGCGTGTGTGTGTGTGTGTGTGTGTGTGTGTGTGTGTGTGTGTGTGTGTGTGTGTGTGTGTGTGTGTGGATGGGATTACATTGCACAGGGGTTTATCTCCGCTCAGAGAGGATTATGGGTAGGATGAGCTGGTGGCTGCTCTCTGATTGGCTGATGTCAGTCACTCCCTCAGCTGGGTGGAAAAGACTGATCAGATCTGGAGTCAGTTGATGACTAATTGAATGCAGACCTGAAGACCTGAGGTCGATAGTGTGTGTGTGTGTGGGGGGGGGGGGGGGGGGGTCGTATCGGTGTGATCTAGTTTGTCACCACAAACCACATTTCACTTCTAGTCCAAAATATATTCATAATATCACTATCACAGTCACATACTGACTCCTCTCAGGTGAGTCACAGACTGACAGCAGCTATTGACGGTGTTTTTTTCCACCTGGACGTCTTATGTTTCAGGTGAGTCCTGAGGACGAGGCTCAGAGGAGGAAGAGCACTGAATGTGTGAGGACCAAACCTACAGAGAGGATGAAGAGTTTTCGGCGCTGACGTGCGAGGTGAGGATGTATACACACACACACGCTCACCTGAGACTGATGACATGGAGGCTCAGGTGAAACAAAAAGGTTCTAGAATGAACGTAGAACGGACATTAGACTGTTTGCTGTGGAAATTTTACTTGTTCAAAAGAAACTGGCGATTGTTATGGTGACATCTCATCGTGTAGACTGGGCCTATAATCACATTCATAATATGTTATGTTAGAATATTGTTAACATGCTAGTGTCAAACACTTGTTTTTAAAATACTAAAGTTAATAATGTTAACATGTTAGTGTTAAAATGTTATGTTAAAATACTAATGCTCAAATGCTAGTGTTAAAATGTTATATTTGAAATACTGAAGTTAACATGTTGGTGTTAAAAATGTATTTTTGAAATACTGAAGTTAACATGCTATTGTTAAAATGTTATGTTAAAACACTAATGTTAACATGCTATTGTTAAAATGTTATGTTAAAACACAAATGTTAACATGCTATTGTTAAAATGTTATGTTAAAACACTAATGTTAACATGCTATTGTTAAAATGTTATGTTAAAACACTAATGTTAACATGCTATTGTTAAAATGTTATGTTAAAACACTAATGTTAACATGCTATTGTTAAAATGTTATGTTAAAACACTAATGTTAACATGCTATTGTTAAAATGTTATGTTAAAACACTGTTAACATGCTATTGTTAAAATGTTATGTTAAAACACTAATGTTAACATGCTATTGTTAAAATGTTATGTTAAAACACTAATGTAAACATGCTATTGTTAAAATGTTATGTTAAAACACTAATGTTAACATGCTATTGTTAAAATGTTATGTTAAAACACTAATGTTAACATGATATTGTTAAAATGTTATGTTAAAACACTGTTAACATGCTATTGTTAAAATGTTATGTTAAAACACTAATGTTAACATGCTATTGTTAAAATGTTATGTTAAAACACTGTTAACATGCTATTGTTAAAATGTTATGTTAAAACACTAATGTTAACATGCTATTGTTAAAATGTTATGTTAAAACACTGTTAACATGCTATTGTTAAAATGTTATGTTAAAACACTAATGTTAACATGCTATTGTTAAAATGTTATGTTAAAACACAAATGTTAACATGCTATTGTTAAAATGTTATGTTAAAACACTAATGTTAACATGCTATTGTTAAAATGTTATGTTAAAACACTAATGTTAACATGCTATTGTTAAAATGTTATGTTAAAACACTAATGTTAACATGCTATTGTTAAAATGTTATGTTAAAACACTAATGTTAACATGCTATTGTTAAAATGTTATGTTAAAACACTGTTAACATGCTATTGTTAAAATGTTATGTTAAAACACTAATGTTAACATGCTATTGTTAAAATGTTATGTTAAAACACTAATGTAAACATGCTATTGTTAAAATGTTATGTTAAAACACTAATGTTAACATGCTATTGTTAAAATGTTATGTTAAAACACTAATGTTAACATGATATTGTTAAAATGTTATGTTAAAACACTGTTAACATGCTATTGTTAAAATGTTATGTTAAAACACTAATGTTAACATGCTATTGTTAAAATGTTATGTTAAAACACTAATGTAAACATGCTATTGTTAAAATGTTATGTTAAAACACTAATGTTAACATGCTATTGTTAAAATGTTATGTTAAAACACTGTTAACATGCTATTGTTAAAATGTTATGTTAAAACACTAATGTTAACATGCTATTGTTAAAATGTTATGTTAAAACACTGTTAACATGCTATTGTTAAAATGTTATGTTAAAACACTAATGTTAACATGCTATTGTTAAAATGTTATGTTAAAACACTAATGTTAACATGCTATTGTTAAAATGTTATGTTAAAACACTAATGTTAACATGCTATTGTTGAAATGTTATATTAAAACACTAATGTAAACATGCTATTGTTAAAATGTTGTTAAAACACTAATGTAAACATGCTATTGTTGAAATGTTATATTAAAACACTAATGTAAACATGCTATTGTTGAAATGTTATGTTAAAACACTAATGTAAACATGCTATTGTTAAAATGTTATGTTAAAACACTAATGTTAACATGCTATTGTTAAAATGTTATATTAAAACACTAATGTAAACATGCTATTGTTAAAATGTTATATTAAAATGTTAATGTTTACATGCTATTGTTAAAATGTTATGTTAAAATACTAAATTTAATGTTTATGTTAAAATGTTGACCTGCTATTAGTTATTTTGAAAGTACTAATGTGAATACGTCAGTTCTGTGTTCTGTTAAAATACCAATTTTACAAATATTAAGTGGTGTTTATAATCATATTTATAACTGTCTGCAGATTAAGTTCTTCTGATTTAACAATGTGAACATGAACAGGTGATGCTTGTTGTTTCAGGTGTTTCTGTGGATGTAGTCCGCTGTGGAACAGCTCACCTTTCAGGTACTAACACTTTTATTACCTTACATCCTACAGTACCTGTTTTTACTTTAAATATAAAACACATGTTTTATTTTGAAAATCAGCTCAGAGAGGAAGAGGAGGGTGAGGGGTGTGAGATGAATAAAAAAAGGAATGACAGTATGAGAAAGAAAGTAAGATGGGAAATAAGTCCAGGTAGAAGAGGAAAGAGGTGGAGAACCAGTGGAAGAAGAAAAGTGAGCCGTGAAGAGCTGTTTGTGTGGCGTCTCTTCCGTCTCTTCCCGTTTCCTTCACCTACATTCCCCTGGGTCCTAAAGTCCCTCCATGTACAGCTTTGTATCACCCTCTATGTACCAACGTACATTTATAACAAATACCACACATATTACGGTAATCAGCATTAAATATGTGTCTGACCAAAATACCTAAAAAATAAATTGTTAATTAAAATTTTTTTTTTTTTGAGTTTTTAAAAGTGTTTTTGTTTGTAATATGTATAATAAGCATATCATTTAGTTATCGCTACTGAGAATTTAACAAACATAAGAAAAAAACATGACGTAGGTAGGTTTGCCATTTTCAAGGTGTGTATTTCAAATTGCATCTCTTACACACATGAAAATAAAGTTGTGAACACCGGCTGAATATCTATTATCAGAATCATTATAACTGTGTTATAACTGCTACTGTGTAAAGGGAATACTGCTGTTAAAAAGAACCTGATGTATTTAAAGTGTTTGCAAACCAAATGTTATTGCACTTTTGTTCATATAGCAGTACTTTTAAAATAAAAGTGCGCAATACACTACTTTTGAATTCATTATTGAATTTTGCGCATAACAATGCGATTAATCGCAAAAAAATTAATTGTAATTGTTGCCCAGCACTAATAAATATATATATTTATATCAGAATTATGTCTCAGGTAGGAACTAATGGGCCACAAACAGGAAATCAGACCGTATTGAGAGACGGACCAACATGTCGTTAGTTTAAGTCTGAACATGAGATTTAATGATTCTGAAAACTAAAAATAATTTTTCCATCAAACAAAAGATGAATAACTGTGTTAAACCCAAAGCTACAAAAAGAAGTGACGTATACTACAGCTCCCAGGGTTCATTTCAGAATACAAACAGCCAATTACAGAGCTTTAAAATGTTCATGCTCAACTTTTTCTGCACTTTGTAGATGATAAAACATCCAGCTGTTTAAATCAGTTCACTGTCAGATTCTGACTCCTTCTCCATAGCAACAGCAGCCGAGGTTCATGGGTATTGTAGTTTTCAAAGACAGAAATGACGCATTGAAACTTCATCAAATTATTTGGGTTTTTTTTACTCCGAGGACGGACAGCGTCTGTGTGTGACACAGTGATCGATGGCTCCTCAGGCAGAACATGGTCATGTGACACTGAACACATCAGACCAGTAGAACACTGAACACAGACCAGTAGAAACCAGTAGAACACTGAACACATCAGACCAGTAGAGACCAGTAAAACACTGAACACATCAGACCAGTAGAAACCAGTAGAACACTGAACACATCAGACCAGTAGAAACCAGTAGAACACTGAACACATCAGACCAGTAGAAACCAGTAGAACACTGAACACATCAGACCAGTAGAGACCAGTAGAACACTGACCACATCAGACCAGTAGAGACCAGTAAAACACTGAACACATCAGACCAGTAGAAACCAGTAACACACTGAACACATCAGACCAGTAGAGACCAGTAAAACACTGAACACATCAGACCAGTAGAAACCAGTAACACACTGAACACATCAGACCAGTAGAACACTGAACACATCAGACCAGTAGAGACCAGTAGAACACTGAACACATCAGACCAGTAGAGACCAGTAGAACACTGAACACTGAACACATCAGACCAGTAGAACACTGAACACATCAGACCAGTAGAAACCAGTAAAACACTGAACACATCAGACCAGTAGAAACCAGTAGAACACTGAACACATCAGACCAGTAGAAACCAGTAGAACAATACTTTACTATTTGTGTATTATTTTATTCATTTTCAGGGGTTAAGTGTTACTGTTGTTAGCATGTTAGCTTGTGATAGCTCTGTGTCATTCACATAAACATGCTAATGCTGACATGCTAACGATGCCCTCATTCAGATCAATGGAGCTGCACTTCCTGTTCTGGAAACTGTTTGAGATCAATGTGTCGCCTGAGGCACGCACGCATGCACACATAGACACACAAACACACATACACAGTACATGTATTGACACACTTGTGAGGACCACCATTCATCTATGTTTTTAGTTTTGGATCCTACAAAGGGACGTTTTTAAGACAAGGTCCTTACAGTGAAGGTTCAACACCTGGTCCTCACAAAGTCACAATTATCAAACACACACACAGAATCTTGTGTTTGGACCTTTGTCCAAAATGTCCTCACAGTAACGGTCATGGTCCTCACAAAGGTCATAGTTCAGGAGTACAAACACACCCCTAAGGACCTATGATATACTTGTGAGGATGGATTTGTTAGTGAGGACTTCTCTACGAGGACACATGTCCTCACAGTGCAGGTAAGAGCCTCCGGGCTCGTCCTCTTAAAGCTACAAAGAGAGACGAGCAGGTGTGTGTGAGAGGGAGGCATGTTTGATGTTGATGAGGGGCGACCGAGCATTGATCTGCACACAGAGAGAGAGAGAGAGAGAGAGAGAGAGAGAGACAGAGAGAGAGTGAGAGTGACAGTAGTGACAGTAGTGACAGAGTCCAGTCCTGGTTGTGGCGTTGTGCTCGGAGGTCGGCGGCGGTTGGCGGGCGTCATCGTCGTGTTTATCTAACTCTTCTTCTTCTGCTGGCAGCACCGACAGACCGACAGCAGAGAAGAAGAAGAAGAAGAAGAAGTCCCAGGATGACGAGTGCGGCCCCGGCCAGGAAGCCGTACCGTAAGGCTCCTCCTCAGCACCGCGAGACGCGTCACGCCCCGTCTGTCGCTCCAACTCCACCTGCGCAGCAGCCCGACATCAATCAGGTAAACCGACACCCGTTAAACACAACTCCACCCCTCCCCCGCCTCCCAACCACCACCTTTCAGTGGCCGCAGGGCTTCGGGTCGCAGCGCGGCCTCGCAACCTCACCGCTCTCGGACAGCGAGCTGGACATCTCGAGTCTGTCCAGCGTGGAGCTCTGCGTCCCGCCGCTTTTCCGCGGCCACCGGCACAACCGGACAAGAACCACGGCGGTGGGCGTCACCGCGAGTCTCTTTGTCGGCTGTGACAGCGAGGATTTTCCAACGCATCGAAAGCCCGCCGCAGCCAGGAAACCCTCCTCTTCCTCCTCCGCCCGCCGCGCCAGAGGAGAGCGCCACCACCGCACTCAGACAGCCACGCCTCCGAAGGGGATCCTGAAGCAGCCGGCCTCGCTGGGCGTGGAGCACGCCTATGACATCATCAGAAAGTCTAAGTCAGAGGAGCAGCTGGATGACATCAGAGAGCGTGGCGGTGCCCTCCTCCACCTGCCCACCCGCTCTCTGGACTGGTCAGACCAGTGGGCGCCGGCCTCGCAGCGGTCCTCGGACCCGCCTTCTCCCTGCAAGACGGACTGCAACTGGAAGATGCAGGTTCTGGAGGAGAAGATTCGCTTCTCCAACTTCCTGGACGAAATTACCTGTCGCGTCCTAAGCCCCGCCCACCTGACGCTGCTGGGCAGGACGTCCTCCAGCGAGCGAGGAAGCCCTACCCCCCACCGGCGCCACGGCGTCCCCGCCCACAGGAAGCAGCGGGCGGAGGAGGTTACGTCTGCCGACCGTAGGAGGCGCTGGGACGACTGGGTGGAGGCCATGCAGCGGCCCGGCAGCTGGTACCAGCCGCTGCAGGAAGAGAGGGCGGGGCAGGAGACCCCGCGGCGGCACGCTGGCGTCACAGAAAGGGCGGGGCCTAAAGAGGAGGTGTGGAGGGTAAATAGAGGAGTAAAGATGGAGGTTCAGGAGACAGAGGAGCCACTAAGGCACAAATACAGACCTCCTGCTTCTAATCAGTCTCTTCTGTCCCACATCAAGGTAGGTCAGAGGGGTGGGGGGGGGGGGTATGAAGTTTCTTGTTCAGGTCCAGGTCCACACTGGTTCAGGTTCAGACCGTGTCCTCCTCTCTGGGTGTCTCCAGATAGCGATGATGCTAAGCTAAAGAAGAAGTTCTAGATATATTATACCTACAACACATCAACATGTTTAGTTATATAATATAAACAGTTCTAGATATATTATACCTACAACACATCAACATGTTTAGTTATATAATATAAACAGTTCTAGATATATTATACATACAACACATCAACATGTTTAGTTATATAATATAAACAGTTCTAGATATATTATACATACAACACATCAACATATTTAGTTATATAATATAAACAGTTCTAGATATATTATACCTACAACACATCAACATATTTAGTTATATAATATAAACAGTTCTAGATATATTATACCTACAACACATCAACATATTTAGTTATATAATATAAACAGTTCTAGATATATTATACCTACAACACATCAACATGTTTAGTTATATAATATAAACAGTTCTAGATATATTATACCTACAACACATCAACATGTTTAGTTATATAATATAAACAGTTCTAGATATATTATACATACAACACATCAACATGTTTAGTTATATAATATAAACAGTTCTAGATATATTATACCTACAACACATCAACATGTTTAGTTATATAATATAAACAGTTCTAGATATAATATACATACAACACATCAACATGTTTAGTTATATAATATAAACAGTTCTAGATATATTATACATACAACACATCAACATGTTTAGTTATATAATATAAACAGTTCTAGATATATTATACCTACAACACATCAACATGTTTAGTTATATAATATAAACAGTTCTAGATATAATATACCTACAACACATCAACATGTTTAGTTATATAATATAAACAGTTCTAGATATATTATACATACAACACATCAACATGTTTAGTTATATAATATAAACAGTTCTAGATATAATATACATACAACACATGTCTCACTCCTTATTATTCCCTGAAGAACATATTTTTTACAGATTATTGACCAACACGGACGGAGATTTTACAAGATTTTTTTCTGCTTGTGAATACAAACTTTTATTTTTAACTGATTTAATTCCTTTACAAGCTGTGGTCCAAACTCAGACGGCCTGTCACAAACCGAAATAATGAACTTATTATGAATTATTAACCTTTTTCTGCATGTTTTTGACTGGTAAACAAGGCTGCGAGTGACCAAACTCCATTGAAAGACATAGTGTTTTTATTCAACATTAAAGTAATCAATCAAGTTAATTTTCATCTTCAGACCGCAGCATTAGTCCCTGGAATACCCAGAATGCAACAGTACAAAGGTCAGGCGATGAAACATAAATCTATCATAATGCAAACATCGGCTTTTAATCTCCACATGCTCTGATATTGATCGCCAATAATGAACTTCAGGGAACTGATAAATAGTTTATAACAAATCATCACAGCAGAAACCTGCAGCTGCAGAACGCAGCGATCTGATTGGCCTTTTAACAGCTTAGTCATTGATTTTACGGCTCTGGAGGCGATCGATCAGCTGAGAGGTTCCATTGTGTAAAAATCCAGTGCATTCTGGGATAGGACGTGTTTCCATACGTCGACAGAGATCGATGAAGAAACAGGAAACATCTGTCGTCTCATTGACGTTTACTGACCTGACATCACTGATGGGTCACATGTCGGTCATGTGATCAATTGTGTGATCAGTCGAATGAGAGCAGCAGTCCAGGAAAAGTCCTGGAAATTTAGGAGAAAGTTT
The DNA here is from genome assembly GCA_032191485.1 of Leptoclinus maculatus. Lineage (NCBI taxonomy): Eukaryota > Metazoa > Chordata > Actinopteri > Perciformes > Stichaeidae > Leptoclinus > Leptoclinus maculatus. The sequence continues at coordinate 148,355 of JAVDOI010000248.1, read as the reverse complement.
TAAAATTCCAGTCAGGTGGAGTTCAAATCAATCAATAGTCACAATCAAAATATGTATTTATTTTTTATGTTTTTATTTTAACAATAAACAATGTTTGTACGGCTCAGCTAACTATTTATTTATACTTATTTATATTATTATTATTATTATTATTATTCAGAATCAGAAACTGTTTATTGCTCAGTACATTACACATGCGCATAACAATAAACACAATACAATAGAATAAGACATATTCAACAAACAAACAAACAAATAAGAGTACGTTATTATTATTAGTTATTATTATTAGAATTATCATCATCATCAATTATGTTTTTATTAAAAGGCAAGTTTTTATTCAGCAACAAGTCAAAGTGCAAAAGAAACGCATGATAAAAATACATGTAATTAAAAACTGTCACTGAAGACCCAAGAGAATAAAAAGTTTAAGAATTCATAATGAATTATTATTTGTTTGCTCTGTAAAATGTTAGAAAATCTCATTTTTGGCTCTCAGAGTCCAAAAGTCTGCCAGAAGAATCAAATGAAAGTGATTATAGTGAAACTGGTTATTGATCTTTCCAATAACAATGATGAATATTAGATATTGTTTCCATTCAAGAGCTCTGAACTTTTTATGAAATGATTAATATTTGATATATTATGAACTGTAACTAAATCTATAGATTCAGTAACTAGAAGGGTTTTGAGTTAAACACTGTGGATGTTTGAAGTGTTTCCTCTCCGTGGTTCCGATCCGCTTCAGACTTCAGTGGCTTCTTTCTCGGTTAATGCTTCACCCTTCCACCAAGTTTCATTACAATCTGACCTGTAGTTCTCCTATAACCCTGCTGACCGTCCTCAGGCTCCGCCTCCAGCAGGTGAAAACAGGATGATGATGACGATGAGGTCACCGTTTATCGGCTCACCTGTGCAGAGTGTCGGGTTACAGATATTTTCATGTTCTAACGTTTCTAAACAGCTTGTCTTTGAAGCCAAACCTTTGTAATGTGATGAAACATCAAGAAAATAATTTCTGTGTTTGATTATGATGAAAGATGTATTAATAAATAAATATATGTATTTGTACATTAATACCTGAGACTGACCTCCGTTTGTTGTGTTCCAGGAGGCCTTATCAGACTCTGACCGGATCAGGTGAGATTCATATCAATCTAATGTTTTATTAGCAGTGGTGGGCCGTCGGGGCCAGCTGAGCCTTCTCTGCTGGCCTAAACAGAATCTGCACAGCTCCTGTCTTCCTCTGTTGCTCTGCTTCCAGCACAGCTTGTTTTAAGTAGAGCTTTTATCCAATCAGATTCAGCCCCTATGTCTCTATGTGAGGAGAGAGGCCCGAGGTCCTCTAGATAGACTTTACAGTTTAAGTGAATGGGGACGATATTGTTGATTGTCATAGTCTTCAACCAATCAGATCTTTAGTTTGACATGTTGGGCGTATTCTTTGACGTGCAGTGGCACCGAGGTAGCCTTCTAAGTACGTCAGCATTAATGTGCGCTGTGATTGGTCAGTGGGCCAGCGCGTGACTAATGTGGAATTTAAGGAAGCTGGCAGAAGTTAGTTGGAGTAGTAAGAATTCAAATTGAAAGATATGGAAGAAATTATGATTTTTTTAGGGTTTTGCTTGGTGTAGTTTATTTTTTTTTCTTTGTTTTTTTAACACTCAATGGCTGACTCAGCCAGGAAAAGGATTTGTATGAACGGTGTTCCTGGCTGACAGCGTCGCACATTTTATGGCTGAATGTGTTTCATTTTAACTGAGCTGGTGTTTGGAGCTATGCTACGCTAACCTGAGGACGCCATAGCACGGCAGGACACTACGGTGCTTTTGAAAACGTTTGGAGAAACCCGAGTGGATCTACAGAGCAACGAACACGTTTGTAGGAAACGGAGCTCCGTGTCGTGTCGTTTTTTTTTATGAATAATATGAATGGCTCGTGCTCTAGCCCTGCAGTGTTGCTGGGTTGATTTGTCATGCTTGACATTTTATGTTGTCATATAAATATATGTGACTGGTTCTTGTGAGTTTGTTCTTGTCATTGTGTTAATTACATTAATCCCGTCATCGCGGGGTTATTTCAGACATTTGATTCGTTGTTTGAATCAGTAGGGAACAGCTAACTGCTGTTGTTTCCCCGAGCTTAGCCTCTCTGAACACACGCGGGGCCTCAGCTGTTTTTTGTTATTGTTCCGGGTTCAGAGGTCGCACAGTCCGTTGTCTGTTACGTGAGCGCAGTCCACCGAAAACATTATATTTCCCACAATTTAAGCTTCTGTATTTTCCAAATGCACTAGTATTATTCAAACGTATTGTTCGGTTTGTAAGCCTCGTGCCGAACGGTTTAATACGAATACGTGTATTGTTACACCAATAGAAACAAATAACCGTAGCTCAGTAGGACAGCACAGAAGGCCCAGGTATAAAATGCACGGCCCGCCACTGTTTATTAGTAATATTATTATTATTATCAACATTAGCGCTGCTTCATCAGCTCACATGATGATTATCATATGATAATTAGTTATTGATGATCATTAATAACTAATTATCATAATGATTATTAGTTATCAATGATCATTTAAAAACAGCACTGACTCATCTCTTCTTTCATCCATGATTTTCCCAACTGTCCATTGTACTTTTAATTGTAATGATTTATAGTTGTACAATATTTACCTGAGGTGTTGTACAGTGAGAAGTAACATAATTATCTCTGAGATGTAGTACAGTATAAAGTACAATATGCACCTCTAAGATGTAGTACAGTAAAAAGTACAATATTTACCTCTAAGATGTAGTACAGTAAAAAGTACTACATTCATTTAAAGTACAAGTAACTCACAACAGCCCAGTAGTTTGTTTAAATGTACTTAATGTTAAACTCAGAGACCGTCTTCCTGTTAAGACCTCACTGACCTCTGACCCCCACTACCCAGAATCCTCCAGCAGCAGAATGAGGATCTACAGCGACGCCTCTCTCTCTCCACCCACAAGATGGAGGCCATGGAGGCGGAGTTTGACAGCAGCCGTCACTACATGGAGGCGGAGCTAAGCCGGACCAGAGACGACCTGGACAAGATGAGGGACAAGTTCCGCAGGTGAGGACTCTGATGATCCGGATCAGTTATATTCGATCAGACTCGACTATAACTCTTCTGTGACTCCTCTATAACTCTTCTGTGACTCTTCTGTGACTCGTCTGTAACTCTTCTGTGACTCTTCTGTGACTCGTCTATAACTCTTCTGTGACTCGTCTATAATTCTTCTGTGACTCGACTAACACTTCTGTGACTCGTCTATAACTCTTCTATAACTCTTCTGTGACTCGTCTATAACTCTTCAGTGAATCTTCTGTGACTCGTCTCTAACTCTTCAGTGACTCGTCTCTAACTCTTCAGTGACTCGTCTATAACTTCTATAACTCTTCTTTGACCCGTCTAACTCTTCAGTGACTCTTCTGTGACTCGTCTAACTCTTCTGTGGCTCGTCTATAACTCTTCTGTGACTCGTCTGTGACTCTTCTGTGATTCGTCTATCACTCTTCGGTGACTCTTCTGTGACTCGTCTATAACTCTTCAGTGAATCTTCTGTGACTCGTCTATAACTCTTCAGTGACTCGTCTATGACTCGTCTATGACTCTTCAGTGACTCGTCTCTAACTCTTCAGTGACTCGTCTATAACTTCTATAACTCTTCTTTGACCCGTCTAACTCTTCAGTGACTCTTCGCTGACTCTTCTGTGACTCGTCTAGAACTCTTCTATGGCTCGTCTATGACTCGTCTAGAACTCTTCTGTGACTCGTCTGTGACTCATCTATCACTCTTCGATGACTCTTCTGTGACTCGTCTATAACTCTTCTGTGGCTCGTCTATAACTCTTCTGTGACTCGTCTGTGACTCGTCGGTAACTCTTCTGTGACTCGTCTATCACTCTTCTGTGGCTCGTCTATGACTCGTCTATAACTCTTCTGTAACTCTTCTGTGACTCGTCGGTAACTCTTCTGTGACTCGTCTATGACTCTTCAGTGACTCGTCTCTAACTCTTCAGTGACACGTCTATAACTTCTATAACTCTTCTTTGACCAGTCTATAACTCTTCTGTGACTCTTCTGTGACTCGTCTAGAACTCTTCTGTGGCTCGTCTATGACTCGTCTAGAACTCTTCTGTGACTCGTCTGTGACTCTTCTGTGACTCATCTATCACTCTTCTGTGACTCGTCTATAACTCTTCTGTGGCTCGTCTATAACTCTTCTGTGGCTCGTCTACGACTCGTCTATAACTCTTCTGTGACTCGTCTGTGACTCGTCTGTGACTCGTCGGTAACTCTTCTGTGACTCGTCTGTGACTCGTCTATGACTCTTCTGTGACTCGTCTATGACTCTTCTGTGACTCGTCTATAACTGAGCTCAGTAACACTTTTCTTTCTACAGACTCCAGAACAGCTACACAGCGTCTCAGAGAGCCAATCAGGATCTAGAAGAGAAGCTTCACGCTCTGGTAACCTTTCACCTTTGTGTGTGTGTGTGTGTGTGTGTGTGTGTGTGTGTGTGTGTGTGTGTGTTTATTGATCACACTCACTGATCAATGACTAAATTAAAATACGCTCTGTGTCTCCTCTGTGTCTCCTCTCTCTCTCTCTCTCTGTGTCTCCTCTGTCTCCCCTCTGTGTCTCCTTTGTGTCTCCTCTGTCTTCTCTCTGTCTCCTCTGTGTCTCCTCTCTGTCTCCTCTCCTCTTTTCTGTCCGTCTTCCGTCTCCTACGCGATGATGTCACTCCAACAAGGCGTCTCTCTGTCCAATCAGATTGTCTGATTTAAGGAAATGTGTCTCATTGTGATGTCCTTTCATCTTCTGTCTCCTCTTTGTCTCCTCTTCCTTCATGCTGCTCTGTGATGGACCAACTCATCTTCATCCTCTTCATCATCTTCATCCTCTTCATCAGGCTGCTGTCAGTCAGACTTGGGTTCATGCAGTTGGGTTTATTCATGTTCTTCCTCCTCCTCTTCCTCTTCTGTGGTGTTTCTGTCTGAAGCTACCAAACATTAATCTGATTCAACTGATTTTATATTTATTTAACATTATTTATATTATTTTATTATTCATTAATTTATATTATTGTATTATTATTCATTCATTTATATTATTGTGTTATTATGAATTAATATTATTGTATTATTATTAATTAATTAATATTATTGTATAATTATTAATACATTTATATTATTGTGTAATTAATAATTCATTTATATTATTGTATAATTATATATTAATTGATGTTATTGTATAATTATTAATTAATTGATGTTATTGTATAATTATTAATTCATTTATATTATTGTATAATTATTAATTCATTTATATTATTGTATAATTATTAATTCATTTATATTATTGTATAATTATGAATTCATTTATATTATTGTATAATTATGAATTCATTTATATTATTGTATAATTATGAATTCATTTATATTATTGTATAATTATGAATTCATTTATATTATTGTATAATTATTCATTCATTTATATTGTATAATTATTCATTCATTTATATTATTGTATAATTATTAATTCATTTATATTATTGTATAATTATTCATTCATTTATATTATTGTATAATTATTAATTCATTTATATTATTGTATAATTATTAATTCATTTATATTATTGTATAATTATTAATTCATTTATATTATTGTATAATTATTAATTCATTTATATTATTGTATAATTATTAATTCATTTATATTATTGTATAATTATTAATTCATTTATATTATTGTATAATTATTAATTCATTTATATTATTGTATAATTATTAATTCATTTATATTATTGTATAATTATTAATTCATTTATATTATTGTATAATTATTAATTCATTTATATTATTGTATAATTATTAATTCATTTATATTATTGTATAATTATTAATTCATTTATATTATTGTATAATTATTAATTTAGAAAGGATGAATATTAAAATACAGATTTTTATATTTTTTATTTAAAAAAAAAAAAAGTATATAAAAATAATAATAATAATAATGATTTTGACGTTCCCAGTTTATCTGAATGTAGGCCCGTGTCCTGTCACCTCAGGCTCCTGATTGGCTGCCTCACTCTGATGACAGTTGATGATGTCATGTCTATGCTCCTCCCACAGCTACGGAAGGTGGAGAGGGACAAAAAGACGATGGACCAGGAGATCGTGGAGCTCACCAACAAGCTTCTGGACGCCAAGAACACCATCGACCGTCTGGAGGAGCTCAACGTGAGTAATCTGATATTAGTACTACTAATACTCTGATACTAGTATTACTGTGGTATGAGTCCAAGTACTCTGATACTAGTAAATACTCTGATACTAGTACTACTGTGGTATGAGTCCAAGTACTCTGATACTAGTAAATACTCTGATACTAGTACTACTGTGGTATGAGTCCAAGTACTCTGATACTAGTACTACTGTGGTATGAGTCCAACTACTCTGATACTAGTAAATACTCTGATACTAGTACTACTGTGGTATGAGTCCAAGTACTCTGATACTAGTAAATACTCTGATACTAGTACTACTGTGGTATGAGTCCAAGTACTCTGATACTAGTAAATACTCTGATACTAGTACTACTGTGGTATGAGTCCAAGTACTCTGATACTAGTAAATACTCTGATACTAGTACTACTGTGGTATGAGTCCAAGTACTCTGATACTAGTAAATACTCTGATACCCTCACTCTGCGCTGTGATTGTCTGACGGCCTTTCATCTTCCTCTTCTTCTACCTCTTCCTCAGGAACGCTACAGACAGGACTGTAATCTGGCCGTCCAGCTGCTCAAATGTAACAAATCACATTTCAGGAACCACAAGTTTGCTGATGTGAGTAACTGTGTGTGTGTTTATTTTTATTTTTTATTATACTATATTGATCCCGTTAAGGGTGAAATTTGTCTCTGCATTTGACCCATCCCTGTATAAAGGGAGCAGTGGGCCCGGGAGGAGGTCGGGGCGGAGTTTAGGGAGGAAGTCGGGAAGGAGGTCGGGGAGGAGTTGGGGAAGGAGTTAGGGAAGGAGTTCGAGAAGGAGTTCGAGAAGGAGTTCGGAAAGGAGTTCGAGAAGGAGTTCGGGAAGGAGTTCGAGAAGGAGTTCGGGGAGGAGTTCGAGAAGGAGTTCGAGAAGGAGTTCGGGGAGGAGTTTGAGAAGGAGTTCGGGGAGGAGTTTGAGAAGGAGTTCAGGGAGGAGTTAGGGAAGGAGTTCGGGGAGGAGTTCGAGAAGGAGTTCGGGGAGGAGTTCGGGGAGGAGTTTGAGAAGGAGTTCGGGGAGGAGTTAGGGAAGGAGTGGAGTTCGGGGAGGAGTTAGGGAAGGAGTTTGAAAAGGAGTTCGGGGAGGAGTTCGGGGAGGAGTTCGGGAAGGAGTTCGAGAAGGAGTTCGAGAAGGAGTTCGAGAAGGAGTTCGGGGAGGAGTTCGGGGAGGAGTTCGAGAAGGAGTTCGGGGAGGAGTTCGAGAAGGAGTTCCGGGAGGAGTTTGAGAAGGAGTTCGGGGAGGAGTTTGAGAAGGAGTTCAAGAAGGAGTTCGGGGAGGAGTTTGAGAAGGAGTTCGGGGAGGAGTTTGAGAAGGAGTTCGGGGAGGAGTTTGAGAAGGAGTTCGAGAAGGAGTTCGGGGAGGAGTTTGAGAAGGAGTTCGGGGAGGAGTTAGGGAAGGAGTTTGAAAAGGAGTTTGGGGAGGAAGTCGGGGAGGAGGTCGGGGAGGAGTTTGGGGAGGAAGTCGGGGAGGAAGTCGGGGAGGAGGTCGGGGAGGAGGTCGGGGGTAAGGGAATGTCAGTTTTATGTCCCAACTTTTGCATGGGCCGTTCTCACGAATTGTCACAATGTGTACATGCCGGCAATGATCTGGCCGTCCAGACTGCATGCCATTGGGACTTCAGGGACCCAACGGGACTTTTGAACCAGATGTTGTATTGAAGTGGGAAATGCCATAGAGGGCGATATTGAGTCGTTTTCTACACCGACGGACGAACGGGGGGTTTAATGCCTTTTGAGTGCAGCTATCATTGGAAAACATGGAAATGGATCACTTATCTTGGGAATGGGTGGGTTATGTGCCGAATGGGGCGTTTTATGCTTTTCGAGTGGAAAACATACTGTTACAAACACTTAACACAGTGCATCTGGGCTTTGTGCATAATGTATGTTACAATTCTAATGCTACTGTGATGTCCATATCAACTAAAATAAACATAACATAACATATCACCGTACGACGCCACGTTCGACGTGGACACCTCGTTATGTTACCGGATGCGCGGGGACGACCCCGAATGGTCCCAAAAAGGCCAAATTAAGCACAAGGGAGCCCCTTTGCAGTTTTGAAAAGAAACATCAAAAATGAAACGGGGTCAATTTTCCCAAATCTCCTATTGCATTTTGGACCTGTTTTCCCATGAAATCTCTTTTAAATGAAACGTAGTGGACAACAGAGGACAGTCTTTAAGAATCAGTTGGTTTTAGCTCAATAGGACGTTCCTGAAGAAGCTTTCACAAGGGTCTGCAGACTTCTTACTTGGCATGCTGAATCAAGTTATCAGACTGAATGTTTGATGCAAAATTCAGGCAGTTTCAACCTTTTTCCCAGATTTTATGTTCATTTTTACATATTGCACCAATTACGACCTTTGCGCCTGTTTTTGGGCACCTTAACTTGGACCTACGACCTCTAAATTTTAGTAATTTCATCTCCAGATACCGCTCTTCATCTACAAAAAGGATTTATTCCTCTATCTTACTTTAAAGTAATTGTAATTAATTAAAAGACTGTTAATGACGTATATAGGTTTCTGTTTCTGTTGGGAGCCATAAAACCATTTCTACAAGACAAACGTCTGATGAGGTCTGATGTGGTCTGATGTGGTCTCTGTGTTCCAGCTCCCTTCTGAGCTTCAGGACATGCTGAACAAACACATGAAGACGAGTCTTCCGGAGCAAGGCCCCGCCCCCGGCGCTCAGGACCCCGACACCCTCAGTTTGACTCCCGCCGACGTGGTGCCGACCTCGGTCATCGCCCGAGTCCTGGAGAAACCCGAGCCGCTGGTCCTGAACTCGGCTCAGTCCAGCAGCTGCAGCCGGCCTGTCTCCGAGGACGTGTTCGTGCACGTGGACATGACGGGCCCCCCGAGCGGCGGTCGGGAGGCGGCGCAGCAGAACGGTTCCTGTCGCAGTCAGAGCAGTCTAGATGGGCAGTCGGGGGGCGAGGAGGGGGGTGGGGCTCCGTCCTTCGACAAGCTGAACCCGTATCCGGTGCCGCCGCCCCCCCACCCGCTGTACCCGGGTCGTAAGGTAATCGAGTTCTCGTCCGACGACAAAGTGAAGATCCCCAAAAACTCGCCGCTGCCAAACTGCACCTACGCCACGAGGCAGGCCATCTCCCTGAGCCTGGTCCAAACCGACGACGAGCGCATGGCCCCAGCAAGCCCCGCCCCCTCCTCCGTTGGGGGGGGCCACCACCGCACGCCGCCGTCACAGCGGGACGCCGCCAGTGAGCCGCTGTCGGGTCAGTCCAGCCCGTTCAGCAGCCCGCCACAGGTACACACACACACACACACACACACACACACACACACGTATATAAGTGTGAGGAGCTTGTTTGTCACAGGTGTACTAGTACTAACTTAAGCCCCTACCCCTCAGGCCCTCAGCGTGCTGGCGAGCTCCGGCAGCTCGGAGGAGGACCTGCTGGCCAACTGGCAGCGGATGTTCGTGGAGAAGACGGCGCCGGCGCGCGACGGCTCGGCGCTCCACCGCACGGCGTTCAGCAGTCAGACGGCTCAGGAGCTGCAGAGGAGGAGGCCGCCCGCTGGGGGCGGAGCCTCTTCAGACCGCCACCGGGCGGCGTACTCAGACGGGGAGGAGGGCTCGTCGGCGAGGAGCTGGACGCCGAGCCGAGGCTCCAGCCTCGACACCGACACCGACACCGAGCTGAGGGCCGGCCGAAGGGGCCACACGGAGGAGGGGGGGGGGCTGCTGGTGGACCTGGAGGACGACACGACGGACACCATGGCGACCAGCCACGGCAACGCCCGCAGGAAGGAGTTGGAGGAGGAGGAGGAGGAGGAGGAGGAGGAGGAGGAGGAGGAGGAGGAGGAGGAGGAGGAGGAGGAGGAGGAGGAGAGAGAGCATCCTCCCTCATGACCTGCCCGTCATCTCTTCGCCCCGCCTTCTGGATCCTGACCCCGCCCTCGCTGCCGCACCCCCGAAGCGTCCCCAGAAGAACCCGAAGAGGATGGGGGTTCACCACCTGCACCGCAAAGACAGCCTGACCCGAGCCCAGGAGCAAGGCACGCTGCTGGACTGAAGCCTGTTCCAATGGCAACGGACCTGTCTCACACATCCAGGATAAAGCCATGCTCTACCCAATGCTGCCGTGTGTGTGTGTGTGTGTGTGTGTGTGTGTGTGTGTGTGTGTGTGTGTGTGTGTGTGTGTGTGTGTGTGTGTGTGTGTGTGTGTGTGTGTGTGTGTGTGTGTGTGTGTGTGTGTGTGTGTGTGTGTGTGTGTGTGTGTGTGTGTGTGTGTGTGTGTGTGTGTGTCAGGTTGTCAGAGAAGAAGAAGAAAGAAACTAAAATGAACTAAAAACTTTACGGACATCTTCGCGGAAGCTTTTATTTTGAAGAGAACAAGATGAGACACACACACCCTGTCTCTCTCTCTCTCTCTCTCTCAGTGCCTGTCTCTCTCTCTCTCTCTCTCTCTCTCTCTCTCTCTCTCAGTGCCTGTCTCTCTCTCTCTCAGTGCCTGTCTCTCTCTCTCTGTCTGTCTCTCTCTCTCTCTCTCTCTGGAAGGTTGCGAGTACGACGCCTGCGCTGAAGGTCAGACTTTTATTTTCTCGTCTATATTGGTCAGTGATTTCCTGTCATGTTATTATTTAGTCACCTGATTGGTTGTTCACGGACCTGCAGGGGGCGGAGCTTAGTTGTTTTTGTTGTTATCACCTTTTAGTTGTTTATTATATGAATATAAATCCATTATTAACAGTTTGATTATGTTTCTGTTGTTGTGGTTTGGTCCTACGGAAGCCTGTTAGTGCCAGAAACAAGGCTTTTACTTTATAGTATACACCAGTTACAAAATAAAACCGATAAAAGATAAAACCTCACTTCCTGTTTACGTGTCAAATATCAAAATGTTATTGATTGAAATCAGTCAGATAAAAACCTTATTGATCCAAAATCCAAACCTAGTTATTCAAAGTTATACATATACATACACATATATACAGTATATATATATATATATATATATATGTGTATAAATATATAAAATGTACTCCATTGTGTTTGGTTTTCTTCCAAACTTCCAGATGATGTGATTTAAAACGCTTCAGGTGTTTTTACAGTCGTTAGAATAATAATTATAATAATAATAACATTAATAATAATAATAATAATAATAACAAAAGTCAGATTATTATTAATAACAGTCCCTCATGTTTCTGGCACTCCTGAGCTTCCGTACTTTAACTCCATTGTTCTTCTGTGGTTTGGGTTAAATGGTTGAATGTTCACAGCTCTGTGATTTTGACTTATTGATTGACTGACTTATTGATTGGTTGACTTATTGATTGACTGATCGACTTATTGATTGGTCGACTTATTGATTGACTTATTGATTGATTTATTGATTGACTGACTGACTTATTGATTGATTGACTTATTGATTGACTGACTGACTTATTGATTGACATATTGATTTATTTACTTATTGATTGATTGACTTATTGATTGATTAACGTATTGATTGACTGACTTATTGATTGATCGACTTATTGACTGACTGACTTATTGATTGATTAACTTATTGATTGATCAACTTATTGATTGACTGACTTATTGATTGATTAACTTATTGATTGATCAACTTATTGATTGACTGACTTATTGATTGATCGACTTATTGACTGACTGACTGACTTATTGATTGATTGACTTATTGATTAATTGTTTGCACCTTTTCAGAGTCTTTACTTTTAAAAACAGTTTTTCTTTGATTTCTCAGCAGTGTTTCATGTTTTCACAGGAAGTATTGATCACATATTGATCAGCACTGTTAGAATGTGTGAGTTTGAACTCAAAGCTTCAGTCTGTGATCAATACTTAACTGGTTTCATCATCAGTTAATTGATGAATTAGTCTTAAAAGGAATTAACCAATCACAGACTGAAGCTTCTTGACCATCACTACTGGTGCATTATGGGATAAAGGTGCTGTCAGAGTGCATGATGGGACACAAACAACGATGAAACTTTATTGACATGTTTGCAAAACAAAATAATAATAAATGCATTCAAATAAAAGAATATTTGATGATATTTTACATTTCCACCAGATCTCTGTGTTTCTTTCATCATTGAATGACTCTGATCTGTGATTGAGGTACTGGTGAGCTAAGCTAACAGGGCTAACAGTAAGCTAGGCTAAAGATGTTCTGGTATAACTCTCTCTTTAGCTTAATTCTTTGGATGGCGCTAGGCTAACAGGGCTAACAGTCTCTGTGCTAAGCTAGCCTAAAGATGTTCTGGTATAACTCTCTCTTTAGCTTAATTCTTTGGATGGCGCTAGGCTAACAGGGCTAACAGTCTCTGTGCTAAGCTAGCCTAAAGATGTTCTGGTATAACTCTCTTTAGCTTAATTCTTTGGATGGCGCTAGGCTATCAGGGCTAACAGTCTCTGTGCTAAGCTAGCCTAAAGATGTTCTGGTATAACTCTCTTTAGCTTTATTCTTTGGATGGCGATAGGCTAACAGGGCTAACAGTCTCTGTGCTAAGCTAGCCTAAAGATGTTCTGGTATAACTCTCTTTAGCTTTATTCTTTGGATGGCGATAGTCTAACAGGGCTAACAGTCTCTGTGCTAAGCTAGCCTAAAGATGTTCTGGTATAACTCTCTCGTTAGCTTTGTTCTTTGGATGGCGCTAGGCTAACAGGGCTAACAGTCTCTGTGCTAAGCTAGCCTAAATATGTTCTGGTATAACTCTCTCTTTAGCTTTGTTCTTTGGATGGCACTAGGCTATCAGGGCTAACAGTCTCTGTGCTAAGCTAGCCTAAAGATGTTCTGGTATAACTCTCTTTAGCTTTATTCTTTGGATGGCGCTAGGCTAACAGTCTCTGTGCTAAGCTAGCCTAAAGATGTTCTGGTATAACTCTCTCTTTAGCTTTATTCTTTGGATGGCGCTAGGCTAACAGATATGATGGAGGATGTTTTTAAAGTAATTTAAAGAGTAAATCAGAAGAAGTCTTTTTGATTTTAAGGTTTGTTGATGTTTTGAAGCCTCCAGCTTGGTATTTAAATCGCCGCCATCTTGGTTTTTGGAGCCAGGAGTGACCATGAGTGGGTGGAGCTGGGGACGGACTGCTACAGGCAGCGACCTGTCAATCACCGTGTAGCCCCGCCCTAAAGCATACCCTGCTTTATGGTCTTTTAGAGACCTGTCAATCACTTTATAGCCCCGCCCTAAAGCATACCCTGCATCATCATCATCCTCCTTTTCTTCTTCTATCCTCAGCTGTAATTATTAGCAGAACAAGCGGCTGCCATTAAATATTAACGTTTTAATACCGTCAGAAATGGGTCTCTAATACTTTAGTGTGTGTGTGTTTGTCTGTGTGTGTGTTTCTGTATGTCTCTGTATGTCTGTGTGTGTGTGTGTGTTTGTTTGAGAGAAAGAGAATCTAAGTGTTTAATATTTCATACGAGTCGTCGGATGTTCAGGAGACAGAACAGGAACAGGAAGTCTGAAATGAAAGAGTGTGTGTGAGAGAGAGTGATGCACTCTGGGTATAAATAGACTTTACATCTGGACTTGTGAAACTTTAATGACTCTTCTTTATGAATATAATTGGAGACATTCGTCTCAGTCAAAGTCAAACACTCTTCTTCTTCTACTGTTCTTTTTCCTCATCTTCATCTTTATTTTTATTCCTCAAACACTATTAATGTCTTATAATTTATAACCGCTGATTTAATGTTAATTACACGTTATCGACGTCTCATCGTTTATAACCGTTGATTTAATGTTAATTACACGTTATCGACGTCTCATCGTTTATAACCGCTGATTTAATGTTAATTACACGTTATCGACGTCTCATCGTTTATAACCGCTGATTTAATGTTAATTACACGCTATCGACGTCTCATCGTTTATAACCGCTGATTTAATGTTAATTATGTTAATTTCACGTTAACGTCTCATCCTTTATAACCGTTGATTTAATGTTAATTACACATTATTGTCTTATCATTTAATACAACCCTGATAACCAAAAGTTAGTTCTTATTAACGCTGTAAATTTACTGTCACGTTTCTTGTTCATGTGTCTTTTCAAAACCACATGCTAACCTCGTGTTAGCAATAGTTTAAATATGGACTAGCATGAGGTGGCTACATATTAGCTAGAATCAGATGTTTGAGGTTATGAACCCAAACACAACGATCCTTTCCTACAGGACCTGAACGCAGCATCACAAACACAATATTCAAAGCTAACGGTAGCTCCTGCTAGCTTCGTCCTCTCCAGGAAGTGACGCACCTGAATGAACTGGCACCAATGCTAATGCTAACATTGTGGCGACTGTGGCTAAGTGGATAGCAGGGCCGACCTTCAATTGGAAGATCGGAGGTTCGATCCCCGGCTCCACTAGTCGCATGTAGATGTGTCCTTGAGCAAGACACTTAACCCCAAAATTGCTCCCGTAGCTGAGCCTACAGTGATAGAATCTGAATTGTCTGCTAAATGACTGTAATGTAACATGTTAACATTAGCTGGTTAGCTGGCTAACAGTGTGTGTGTCTGTCTGTCATCTGGTCTTAAAGAACCCTGCTGGTTCCTTCAGGTTCTCCAGGGTTCTTTTGGAACCATAACGATCTTCTGAACAGACCACACACAGGTCTCTGTAGAACCACGAGAACCAGAACCTCACAGGTCTCTGTAGAACCACGAGAACCAGAACCTCACAGGTCTCTGTAGAACCACGAGAACCAGAACCTCACAGGTCTCTGTAGAACCACGAGAACCAGAACCTCACAGGTCTCTGTAGAACCACGAGAACCAGAACCTCACAGGTCTCTGTAGAACCACGAGAACCAGAACCTCACAGGTCTCTGTAGAACCACGAGAACCAGAACCTCACAGGTCTCTGTAGAACCACGAGAACCAGAACCTCACGGGTCTCTGTAGAACCACGAGAACCAGAACCTCACGGGTCTCTGTAGAACCACGAGAACCAGAACCTCACGGGTCTCTGTAGAACCACGAGAACCAGAACCTCACGGGTCTCTGTAGAACCACGAGAACCAGAACCTCACGGGTCTCTGTAGAACCACGAGAACCAGAACCTCACGGGTCTCTGTAGAACCACGAGAACCAGAACCTCACAGTAAATTCACTGTTAAAATGATTCAAACAGGAAGTAGTTTTCAGATTAAGAGCCTTTATTTGGTTCATCAGGTTCTGTTCAGGTGGATGAAGAACTCTTCCAGAACGTTCTCCACTTCCTCTTCTCTGTAATCTTTAACCACAAACTGATCGCCGTCATCGGCGCCGCGAATCATCGCCGACAGACCTGAGACAGGAAGTGATCAAAAGATTATTATTTATATTAGGTTGTTATTGTTGTTATGTTTTTCATCACACGTCCTGTGTCCTCGTGTCCTCAGTAGGACACAGGACATCATGAGGAGGAGCTGAGACGTCAGCGTGATAAAAAACACTCAGAGAGGGAAATGGGATGCAGCCGAAGTCTCTGAAGGAAGGAGGAAGAAGGGAGGGAGGAATAACGAAGGAAGGAGGAAGAATAACGAAGGAAGGAGGAAGAATAACGAAGGAAGGAGGAAGAATAACGAAGGAAGGAGGAAGAATAACGAAGGAAGGAGGAAGAAGGGAGGAAACATGAAGTGTCCTCACATCGTCCTGACGACGGTCTGAATAAACAGAGGATTTTCTTCGTCTCCATGGCGACGGCTCTGCCGAGTTCGTAACCGACGCCCAGAGACGGGTTAGTTACCTCGGCAACGACCACTGAAACAAAGGTCAGAGGTCACGATGATCTATTGTCTTTATATATATAAAGACAGATATAAGATTAAATATACAGTTATACAATATTAACTCTTTACAATGAAAGAAGAGAATATTAATATAAAAAATCATTAACAACACAAACAAAGTAAACAAACACTAATGTCAGAGGAACAAAACATAAAGTATGCAGAGGATATTAAATATATAACACACAGGCGACGGCAGACAGACAGGTGACGGCAGACAGACAGGCGACGGCAGACAGACAGGCGACAGCAGACAGACAGGTGACGGCAGACAGACAGGTGAAGGCAGACAGACAGGTGACGGCAGACAGACAGGTGACGGCAGACACACAGACGACTGCAGACAGACAGGTGACGGCAGACACACAGACGACGGCAGACACACAGGTGACAGCAGACACACAGGCGACGGCAGACAGACAGGCGACAGCAGACAGACAGGTGACGGCAGACAGACGACGGCAGACAGACAGGTGACGGCAGACACACAGACGACGGCAGACAGACAGGTGACAGCAGACACACAGGTGAAGGCAGACACACAGGCGACGGCAGACAGACAGGCGACAGCAGACAGACAGGCGACAGCAGACAGACAGGCGACGGCAGACAGACAGGTGACGGCAGACAGACAGGCGACAGCAGACAGACAGGCGACAGCAGACAGACGACGGCAGACAGACAGGCGACGGCAGACACACAGACGACGGCAGACAGACAGGTGACAGCAGACACACAGGTGAAGGCAGACACACAGGCGACGGCAGACAGACAGGTGAAGGCAGACAGACAGGTGACAGCAGACACACAGGCGACGGCAGACAGACAGGTGAAGGCAGACAGGCGACAGCAGACAGACAGACGACGGCAGACAGACAGGTGAAGGCAGACAGACAGACAGACAGGCGACGGCAGACAGACAGGCGACGGCAGACAGACAGGCGACGGCAGACAGACAGGTGACAGCAGACACACAAGCGACGGCAGACAGACAGGTGACAGCAGACACACAGGCGACGGCAGACAGACAGGTGAAGGCAGACAGGCGACAGCAGACAGACAGGTGAAGGCAGACAGGCGACGGCAGACAGACAGGTGAAGGCAGACAGGCGACAGCAGACAGACAGACGACGGCAGACAGACAGGCGACGGCAGACAGACAGGTGAAGGCAGACAGACAGGTGAAGGCAGACAGACAGGTGACGGCAGACAGACAGGCGACGGCAGACAGACAGGTGACGGCAGACAGACAGGCGACGGCAGACAGACAGGCGACGGCAGACAGACAGGTGACGGCAGACACACAGGCGACAGCAGACAGACAGACGACGGCAGACAGACAGGCGACGGCAGACAGACAGGTGAAGGCAGACAGACGACGGCAGACAGACAGACGACGGCAGACAGACAGGTGACGGCAGACATACAGGTGACGGCAGACACACAGGCGACAGCAGACAGACAGACGACGGCAGACAGACAGACGACGGCAGACAGACAGACGACGGCAGACAGACAGGTGACGGCAGACACACAGGTGACGGCAGACAGACAGACGACGGCAGACAGACAGACGACGGCAGACAGACAGGTGACGGCAGACAGACAGACGACGGCAGACAGACAGACGACGGCAGACAGACAGACGACGGCAGACAGACAGACGACGGCAGACAGGCGACAGCAGACAGACAGGTGAAGGCAGACAGGCGACGGCAGACAGACAGGTGAAGGCAGACAGGCGACAGCAGACAGACAGACGACGGCAGACAGACAGGTGAAGGCAGACAGACAGGCGACAGCAGACAGACAGACGACGGCAGACAGACAGGTGAAGGCAGACAGACAGGTGACGGCAGACAGACAGGTGACGGCAGACAGACAGGCGACGGCAGACAGACAGGCGACGGCAGACAGACAGGTGAAGGCAGACAGGCGACAGCAGACAGACAGACGACGGCAGACAGACAGGTGAAGGCAGACAGGCGACAGCAGACAGACAGACGACGGCAGACAGACAGGTGAAGGCAGACAGACAGGCGACAGCAGACAGACAGACGACGGCAGACAGACAGGCGACGGCAGACAGACAGGCGACGGCAGACAGACAGGTGAAGGCAGACAGACGGCGGCAGACAGACAGACGACGGCAGACAGACAGGCGACGGCAGACAGACAGGTGATGGCAGACAGACAGGTGACGGCAGACACACAGGCGACGGCAGACAGACAGACGACGGCAGACAGACAGACGACGGCAGACAGACAGGCGACGGCAGACAGACAGGCGACGGCAGACAGACAGGTGAAGGCAGACAGACGACGGCAGACAGACAGACGACGGCAGACAGACAGGCGACGGCAGACAGACAGGTGACGGCAGACAGACAGGCGACGGCAGACAGACAGGCGACGGCAGACACACAGACGACGGCAGACAGACAGGTGACAGCAGACACACAGGTGAAGGCAGACACACAGGCGACGGCAGACAGACAGGTGAAGGCAGACAGACAGGTGACAGCAGACACACAGGCGACGGCAGACAGACAGGTGAAGGCAGACAGGCGACAGCAGACAGACAGACGACGGCAGACAGACAGGTGAAGGCAGACAGACAGACAGACAGGCGACGGCAGACAGACAGGCGACGGCAGACAGACAGGCGACGGCAGACAGACAGGTGACAGCAGACACACAGGCGACGGCAGACAGACAGGTGAAGGCAGACAGGCGACAGCAGACAGACAGGTGAAGGCAGACAGGCGACGGCAGACAGACAGGTGAAGGCAGACAGGCGACAGCAGACAGACAGACGACGGCAGACAGACAGGCGACGGCAGACAGACAGGTGAAGGCAGACAGACAGGTGAAGGCAGACAGACAGGTGACGGCAGACAGACAGGTGACGGCAGACAGACAGGTGACGGCAGACAGACAGGCGACGGCAGACAGACAGGCGACGGCAGACAGACAGGTGACGGCAGACACACAGGCGACAGCAGACAGACAGACGACGGCAGACAGACAGGCGACGGCAGACAGACAGGTGAAGGCAGACAGACGACGGCAGACAGACAGACGACGGCAGACAGACAGGTGACGGCAGACATACAGGTGACGGCAGACACACAGGCGACAGCAGACAGACAGACGACGGCAGACAGACAGACGACGGCAGACAGACAGACGACGGCAGACAGACAGACGACGGCAGACAGACAGGTGACGGCAGACACACAGGTGACGGCAGACAGACAGACGACGGCAGACAGACAGACGACGGCAGACAGACAGGTGACGGCAGACAGACAGACGACGGCAGACAGACAGACGACGGCAGACAGACAGACGACGGCAGACAGGCGACAGCAGACAGACAGGTGAAGGCAGACAGGCGACGGCAGACAGACAGGTGAAGGCAGACAGGCGACAGCAGACAGACAGACGACGGCAGACAGACAGGTGAAGGCAGACAGACAGGCGACAGCAGACAGACAGACGACGGCAGACAGACAGGTGAAGGCAGACAGACAGGTGACGGCAGACAGACAGGTGACGGCAGACAGACAGGCGACGGCAGACAGACAGGCGACGGCAGACAGACAGGTGAAGGCAGACAGGCGACAGCAGACAGACAGACGACGGCAGACAGACAGGTGAAGGCAGACAGGCGACAGCAGACAGACAGACGACGGCAGACAGACAGGTGAAGGCAGACAGACAGGCGACAGCAGACAGACAGACGACGGCAGACAGACAGGCGACGGCAGACAGACAGGCGACGGCAGACAGACAGGTGAAGGCAGACAGACGGCGGCAGACAGACAGACGACGGCAGACAGACAGGCGACGGCAGACAGACAGGTGATGGCAGACAGACAGGTGACGGCAGACACACAGGCGACGGCAGACAGACAGACGACGGCAGACAGACAGACGACGGCAGACAGACAGGCGACGGCAGACAGACAGGCGACGGCAGACAGACAGGTGAAGGCAGACAGACGACGGCAGACAGACAGACGACGGCAGACAGACAGGCGACGGCAGACAGACAGGTGACGGCAGACAGACAGGCGACGGCAGACAGACAGGCGACGGCAGACAGACGACGGCAGACAGACAGACGACGGCAGACAGACAGGCGACGGCAGACAGACAGGTGACGGCAGACAGACAGGTGACGGCAGACACACAGGCGACGGCAGACAGACAGACGACGGCAGACAGACAGACGACGGCAGACAGACAGACGACGGCAGACAGACGACGGCAGACAGACAGACGACGGCAGACAGACAGGTGACGGCAGACACACAGGCGACAGCAGACAGACAGACGACGGCAGACAGACAGGCGACGGCAGACAGACAGGTGAAGGCAGACAGACGACGGCAGACAGACAGGCGACAGCAGACAGACAGGCGACGGCAGACAGACAGGCGACGGCAGACAGACAGGTGACAGCAGACAGACAGGCGACAGCAGACAGACAGGCGACGGCAGACAGACGACGGCAGACAGACAGGCGACGGCAGACACACAGACGACGGCAGACAGACAGGTGACAGCAGACACACAGGTGAAGGCAGACACACAGGTGACGGCAGACAGACAGGTGAAGGCAGACAGACAGGTGACAGCAGACACACAGGCGACGGCAGACAGACAGGTGAAGGCAGACAGGCGACAGCAGACAGACAGACGACGGCAGACAGACAGGTGAAGGCAGACAGACAGACAGGCGACGGCAGACAGACAGGCGACGGCAGACAGACAGGCGACGGCAGACAGACAGGTGACAGCAGACACACAGGCGACGGCAGACAGACAGGTGAAGGCAGACAGGCGACAGCAGACAGACAGGTGAAGGCAGACAGGCGACAGCAGACAGACAGACGACGGCAGACAGACAGGCGACGGCAGACAGACAGGTGAAGGCAGACAGACAGGTGAAGGCAGACAGACAGGTGACGGCAGACAGACAGGCGACGGCAGACAGACAGGCGACGGCAGACAGACAGGCGACGGCAGACAGACAGGCGACGGCAGACAGACAGGTGACGGCAGACACACAGGCGACAGCAGACAGACAGACGACGGCAGACAGACAGGCGACGGCAGACAGACAGGTGAAGGCAGACAGACGACGGCAGACAGACAGACGACGGCAGACAGACAGGTGACGGCAGACATACAGGCGACGGCAGAAACACAGGCGACGGCAGACAGACAGACGACGGCAGACAGACAGGTGACGGCAGACAGACAGGTGACGGCAGACAGACAGACGACGGCAGACAGACAGACGACGGCAGACAGACAGGCGACGGCAGACAGGCGACAGCAGACAGACAGGTGAAGGCAGACAGGCGACGGCAGACAGACAGGTGAAGGCAGACAGGCGACAGCAGACAGACAGACGACGGCAGACAGACAGGCGACGGCAGACAGACAGGTGAAGGCAGACAGACAGGTGACGGCAGACAGACAGGCGACGGCAGACAGACAGGTGAAGGCAGACAGGCGACGGCAGACAGACAGGTGAAGGCAGACAGGCGACAGCAGACAGACAGACGACGGCAGACAGACAGGTGAAGGCAGACAGTCGACAGCAGACAGACAGACGACGGCAGACAGACAGGTGAAGGCAGACAGACAGGCGACGGCAGACAGACAGGCGACGGCAGACAGACAGGTGAAGGCAGACAGGCGACGGCAGACAGACAGGTGAAGGCAGACAGGCGACAGCAGACAGACAGACGACGGCAGACAGACAGGTGAAGGCAGACAGTCGACAGCAGACAGACAGATGACGGCAGACAGACAGGCGACGGCAGACAGACAGGTGAAGGCAGACAGACGACGGCAGACAGACAGACGACGGCAGACAGACAGGCGACGGCAGACAGACAGGCGACGGCAGACAGACAGGCGACGGCAGACAGACAGGCGACGGCAGACAGACAGACAGACGACGGCAGACAGACAGACGACGGCAGACAGACAGACGACGGCAGACAGACAGACGACGGCAGACAGACAGGTGACGGCAGACAGACAGGCGACGGCAGACAGACAGGCGACGGCAGACAGACGACGGCAGACAGACAGGCGACGGCAGACAGACAGGCGACGGCAGACAGACAGGTGACGGCAGACAGACAGGTGACGGCAGACACACAGGCGACGGCAGACAGACAGACAGACGACGGCAGACAGACGACGGCAGACAGACAGACGACGGCAGACAGACAGACGACGGCAGACAGACAGACGACGGCAGACAGACAGACGACGGCAGACAGACAGGCGACGGCAGACAGACAGGTGACGGCAGACACACAGGCGACAGCAGACAGACAGACGACGGCAGACAGACAGGCGACGGCAGACAGACAGGTGAAGGCAGACAGACGACGGCAGACAGACAGACGACGGCAGACAGACAGGTGACAGCAGACAGACAGGCGACGGCAGACACACAGACGACGGCAGACAGACAGGTGAAGGCAGACAGACGACGGCAGACAGACAGACAGACGGTGACGGCAGACAGACAGGCGACGGCAGACACACAGGCGACGGCAGACAGACAGGCGACGGCAGACAGACAGGCGACGGCAGACACACAGGCGACAGCAGACACACAGGCGACGGCAGACAGACAGGCGACGGCAGACAGGCGACGGCAGACAGACAGACGACGGCAGACAGACAGACGACGGCAGACAGACAGGTGACGGCAGTCAGACAGGTGACGGCAGTGTAGAGATCGTAGAAAAATAAAACATAAAAGTATAACCATCACAATATATAACTTGTTTACACTTATTATAACCAATTTAAGATAAACTGTGTTATTCATATTAGATGTGATTTAAGATAAACTGTTTCATTTATATTAGATGTGATTTAAGATAAACTGTTTTATTTCATATTAGATGTGATTTAACATAAACTGTGTTATTTATATTAGATGTGATCGCCTGCGTAGACGCTTTATGTAACATCGTCACTTTAGCCTTGAATAGTGGTTCGGTTCTATCCGGACCAATCCAGTTACAACCAGTTACAACCAGTTCCATTCTGTTAACTCTGGTACAAGATGCTTCCTGTATGTGTGACACATGTGATTATGGGAGGTACTAGAATCAGAGTAGTATAAAACAAACAGAAGGGTTCTTATCTTTGGATCTTTTTAACCCATCTCTAGAGACGGGACAGACTTCTTCATAAGAAGTTAGAAACCCCGGTTTAAAGGGAGAGACTTCCTTTAATAGACCCTTAGGGGTCTTGCCCCCTGAGCGGGAGTAGAACACCCTTCTGCTGTCCCATTCAGAGATAGGAGAGAAGACAGCATGAGGAAAAACACACAGCGAGAGCTGAGTGAGACCCTGAAAACAAGCAGGATATTCAGCATTAACAGAACTGAGAGTGTTTCATTGAATTTAAATTGTTTTATGTGATTGCTTTGGAAAACCTTTAATAAAACTACAGCCTTACCATTTGTAAGTGACTGGACCCAAACTAGAGACTCTGGTTCTTTAGAACAGTTTGACCCTCTTCCCTGTCCTCTACCCGTGTGATACTGAGGTGACGACTGACTCTACCAGAGGAACTTAAAGGTGAGTACCCTGGGTGAAGACTGGGCAGTGTTAGTCATATAAGGTGAGACCTTTCATAATAGGCAATAGTAAAGTATAGACGATCTACATAACTATTCATACTGGGTGTTAGGGTTACATCCTACTGAGAGATCCTAGGGCGTAGCCGTACAAGACTCAGGAAGACAATTCATTCAGAAATCCTAAGGATTCAGCTACGGGGTGAGATAAAAGACCGACGGCATTGTTCTGATACCTCCGTGAGGAGACGAACTCACCGGGAAGAACAACCTGAAGGAGTGACCACCGGGGACAGTGGGCACACCTGTCCCACTGTCCCCGGGGGGGGATCCGCTCACACTACAGCAGACAGACGTCTGTTTGTAGTTCTCTAATGGATAATATAAAAAATACGATACAAATAAATAAATATTATATATATATATATAATAATATATTATACATTATGTATTAACCCTAATATATTATAATTAGTGCTGGGCAAGTTAAGCGGACATTTTTAACACAAGAACCGGGCAGTGAGTGGTGAACAGCTGTTTGTGTGACATCACTTCCTGCTGCTGCCGACACACATATTACGTATTACATATTACGTATTACGTGTTACGTGTTACATATTACATATTACATATTACGGTAATATGTAATATGTGTGTGACCAAAGTACCAACAAAATAAATGATTCATTTAAATTATTTTTAGAGTTTTTAAAGTGTTTTTGTTTGTAATATGTATAATAATCATATCATTTAGTTATCACTACTGAGAATTTAACAAACATAAAAACATGACGTAGATAGGTTTGCAGTTTTCAAGGTTTATATTTAAATATCATCTCTTACACACATGAAGATAAAGTTATGAACACCGGCTGAATATCTATTATCAGAATCATTATAACTGTGTTATAACTGCTACTGTGTAAAGGAAATACTGCTGTTAAAAATAACCTGATGTGTTTAAAGTGTTTACAAACAAAATGTTATTGACCTTTAGTTCATATAGCAGCACTTTAAAATAAAAGTGAGTAATACACTACTTTAGAATTCATTGTTGAATTTTGCGCATAACAATGCACATAACAATGAAATGAATCGCGATTAAAAAATGTAATCGTTGCCCATCACTGATATATATCTTATGTTGTGACTGTTGTTATTAAATGAAGACTGCTGAAGCATATAATTCACAGATTATAAAGCTATATTTTCATTTGCACTTTATTTAAATTTTATTTACAGTTTATTTAATTTGAAACTTATTATTTTTGAATGTAGTAATTTTATTACCACATTTTTTTTCTTCTGTAAATCAAATGATTAGTTCTACGTGTTAATAAGCCGACTTGAGCCTTTACATGTGTTCTTGTATTAGCTTGAGTTGTTCCATGAAGCCTGTTGGGCGTCTTGTTGTACGTGCAGGTTTACATACACATGATAAATAAATGTCTTTGTGATCATCACATTGTATTATGTCATTTATTTGACAAGGTTTTTGCTTGTAAAACTGTAAGTGGATTTGATTTAGTTATTGAATACAAATCAAACCAAGAGTGAGATCAATTAGTTAAACCAATACAGTGTTCATATTTGAATGGGCCCCGAGTAGGGCTGCACAATGAATCGGATTTTAATCGCGATCACGATTTTGGCTGCCACGATAAAATGAGCATGATCGTCGGCGATATTGACGTTTAAAATGCTGCTCTGCTACATATCAAATCAAGCGCTTCCTCAACTAAGAGTCAGCCAACCACCAGGGGGAGAACGAGATGGGAGGTGTCATGGAGGTGTCGCGCACCCTGCAGCGGCAGCCTCAAAAGAAGTTCTGTCTGCAGTCGACTCCGGTATTAGTAGAAGAGTAGAGAGAGACAGACAACAGAACAGAGAGCAGACGGGTGTCGTGTGAAAGGTAAATCAAATGTCAGGAGCAGAAGGCGAGGAGCTAGTCCCTCGAAAAGGATCATCATCAGTTATCTGGAAGTGTTTTGGATTTAGGGCAAGTGATGTGAAACAAGAACAAATCATATGCACAGAGTTATGCTGCGTTCACACCAAACACGGTGCGAATTCATCGCGACGCAAATTCGCGTCCATCGCGCCGCCGGTCTCGCCGGGGACCATTTGTGTTCATTCGCGTGAATCGCGCTGGAGAGGGGGCGGGGCTTATCGCTCTGAAAGCCGTTCAACTGTCCGCCATCAACCATGGAAAAAATAACCTCTATTTCTGATTAGTACGTGTTGTGGAAGTCCCAGATATCACGGGAAACTAAACGCCGTCATGTCTGGTTCATAACATCATCCAGAGGAGCTCCGTGTATTTTATCGAGATGTATTCATTGTGTCTAGCAAGCCACACGTCCGCTGTTTACTACGGCTGTATGAGCCCCAAATAAACTGATTTGGCTGTGATTTAACTGCAATAAACCGACAAAAGGGACTCCGAAATAACTACCTAATGATGCCGATTTGTCTGAATTCATGTTTTGTTAGTTCTCTCCGCAAGACGACAAGCAAATAACTTTTAAAATACTTGTTTTCTCAATGGAGCTCGGATCGATCGGTGCTAGGCTATGCTAACATGGTAGCAGCTCCATCAACACTCACAATAAGTGAAAGTGCAATAAAAATATGTTGTCCCTAAAATTAATGAATAATCGTGATGAATAATCGTGATCTCAATATTGATCAAAATAATCGCGATTATGATTTTGGCCATAATCGTGCAGCCCTAGCCCCGGGACACTTTGTACTTGAAAAGTTGGGCCCCGAGGTCAAAAAGGTTAAGAACCCCTGATCTAGTCTTCTTCAAAGTCAGTTCCCAACAGTAGATCATCAGTTAGGTGAACAGTGTTTAAAGTGTTCTTGATTGTTTTGGGGGATTCTAAAAGATTCATGATCCCTGACAGAAGGACTAAAACACTGGTTAGATTCCTGACTACCAAAGTCAGACTGAGGTCAGAAAGATTCCAAATCTTTACAGACAGTCACTGGATTCATTACACAGATACTACCTCTCACGTAGATCATGACAACACCACCTCCTGTAAATGTTATAGCTCATATACTTCATGTTATAACTTATATACTTCATGTTATAACTTATATACTTAATGTTATAACTTATATACTTCATGTTATAACTTATATACTTAATGTTATAATTTATATACTTCATGTTATAACTTATATACTTCATTTTATAACTTATATACTTAATGTTATAACTTATATACTTAATGTTATAACTTATATACTTAATGTTATAATATATACTTAATGTTATAACTTATATACTTAATGTTATAACTTATATACTTAATGTTATAACTTATATACTTAATGTTATAGTTTATATACTTCATGTTATAGCTTATATACTTAATGTTATAACTTATATACTTAATGTTATAACTTTTATACTTAATGTTATAATATATACTTAATGTTATAACTTATATACTTAATGTTATAGCTCATATACTTAATGTTATAACTTATATACTTCATGTTATAACTTATATACTTAATGTTATAGTTTATATACTTCATGTTATAATATATACTTAATGTTATAACTTATATACTTAATGTTATAATATATACTTAATGTTATAACTTATATACTTAATGTTATAATATATACTTCATGTTATAATATATACTTCATGTTATAACTTATATACTTAATGTTATAGTTTATATAGTTCATGTTATAATATATACAATGTTATAACTTATATACTTAATGTTATAACTTATATACTTAATGTTATAATATATACTTCATGTTATAGCTTATATACTTAATGTTATAACTTATATACTTCATGGTATAACTTATATACTTCATGTTATAACTTATATACTTAATGTTATAGCTTATATACTTAATGTTATAACTTATATACTTAATGTTATAGCTTATATACTTCATGTTATAACTTATATACTTCATGGTATAACTTTTATACTTAATGTTATAACTTATATACTTAATGTTATAACTTATATACTTGTATACTTAATGTTATAACTTATATACTTCATGTTATAACTTATATACTTTTATACTTAATGTCATAACTTATATACTTAATGTTATAATATAGATAGATAGATGGATACTTTATTCATCCCCAGGGGGAAATTTGTATGTTACAGCAGCAAAGATATACTTCTGCAAACGAGTAAATAAAAAAATAAATAAGTATTAAAAAAAAAAAACATTATATACTTAATGTTATAACTTATATAGTTACATACTTAATGTTATAACTTATATACCTAATGTTATAACATATACTTAATGTTATAACTTATTTACCTGTTATTGCTGCTGATGGAGCATTTTTGTGGAGCCAAGTCTCAGATAAACAAAGAAAGTCAAGATCGGAATCAAGCAAAAGATCTCTGATCTACCTGCTCCTGATCTACCTTTCACTCTATTGATCACTCTATTGATGTATTGATTGATCACCGTCACTCTGTTGGAGCCAGTCTACATCTCGGTCATGAATGATTCGATCTCCTCCTGATGCGGCGTCCTCTCCTGTCCAATCACAGCACAGCACTTCAGTGACATCACACACGTCTTCTTCTTCTTCATGTTTAATAAAAGTAGTGATCGTCTCACGAGCATCAGTCCAGACTGAACCTCAATCATTCAACTGATCAATAATAACAACAATAACAATAATATTAGATCAGCTCAGTTAATCATTGGACTGTGTCTGTGTGTGTGCGCGTGTGTCACCTCTTTCGCTGATCTCGGTGCTGCCCACGTGCTCGGTCAGCACGCTCCCGTAGCTCTGCAGCTTCTGAACGATCCTCCGGTAAATGTGTACGTCATCTCTGCCGCCGCGGATACTCCCGCAGAAATACACCTTCATCTCTCTGTCTCTCTGTCTGTCTGTATGTCTGTCTGTCTGTCTCTGTCTGTCGCCGCTTCCCGCGCTGGAAGTAAACGAGGCTCTGCGCAATGACGTCAGACGCACGTACATTGAACCCTTTGTTACACCTGACCTGAGCGTAGTCTCACAGGTTCTTTTTCTGCTCTGATTAGAGCACCCTGAAGGAACAACCTGACAGGCTGCGCTTTGGGCAAACAATATTTCAAAAACAGAATCGTTTATTGCCAAGGAAGTTTGCACCTATAAGGAATTTGTCATGGCGGGTGGTGCGTAACATTTAACATTAAACACTCAACAACAATCAACACAGTGCAAGAAATGGAAACATATTAAAATGTACAATAAAATATAAAATAAAGTGCACAACAGAAACAGATAACAGGACTATAAAACAAGTGAATGTAAGTGAAATGTTAAAAGTGTTGAGTGTGATTAAATAAAGAAACAGGGATGTGCAGGGGAGTGACCAGAAGGAAATGTCCTGGTGATGACAGAGTCAGTATCAGTGGGGGACCCGGGCTCTGTTAATGAGCCCGACTGCAGACGGGAAGAAACTGTTCGTGTGGCGTGAGGTCTTGGTCCTGATGGAGGTCTTGGTCCTGATGGAGGTCTTGGTCCTGATGGACTTCAGCCTCCTGCCAGATGGAAGGGGCACGAACAGATCATGTCCAGGGTGAGAGGGGTCGGCTACAATCTGTTTTGCTCGCTTCAGGGTCCTTGAAGCGAACAAGTCCTGGAGGGACGGCAGATAGCAGCCAATCACCCTCTCAGCAGAGCGAATGATGCGCTGCAGTCTGCCCTTGTCCTTGGCTGTGGCTGCAGCGTACCAGACCGTGATGGAGGAGCAGAGGATGGACTCAATGATGGCTGTGTAGAAGTGCACCATCATTGTTTTTGGCAGGTTGAATTTCTTCAGCTGCCTCAGGAAGTACATCCTCTGCTGAGCCTTCATGGTGATGGAGCTGATGTTCAGCTCCCACTTGAGGTCCTGGGTTATGATGGAGCCCAGGAAGAGGAAGGACTCCACCGCGTCGACGGGGGAGTCACACAGGGTGATGGGGGCTGGTGGGGCTGCGTTCTTCCTGAAATCCACAACCATCTCCACTGTCTTTAGAGCGTTGAGCTCTAAGTTGTTCAGGCTATATGGTTATTATTATATTACAGAGTACTAATATATTATAACAGAGTACTAATTAGTTGTCCGTAATGAGACACTGTTCCTTTAGATCACTTTCATTCATTTTATATTTTATATATTTTATACTGAATCAAGTGTTTTTTACGAGGCAAAACAAAAATGATTATATGTTGAACGGATACTAAATAATAATGTTTTATTGAAATCTTTTGTTCTTATTTTCCTGCTTGATAAGAAACATCCTGATATGCCTTTCAAAATAAAGGTTTTACAATAGGCTGCACCACCTTATAGTGAAAATATTAAATATATATATATAATATTTATATTCAATATAGAATATATATTTAATATTTATAATATATACAAAGAGAAGAACTTGAATAGAAACAAAGAATCAGTTTGTAAACGTTTATTTAAAGTAAAGCAGTTTATTGGAGTCTCTGTTCAGAAACTATAAATACATCTTTAAACATTAAACATTACACTTTAAACATTAAACATTACAGAAAGATTTCAAATATACATGAAAATGTTCACTGGGCCCTCAGCAGGGGCCCCAGGCTCCTCATGGAGGCGTTCAGGGTCAGCTCAGGCACGTCTCTGGCCACTCGCTGCATGGGAGCCATGTTGGGTCCTTCAAGAGAGTCCAAGAGACCTGAAACCACAAAACGGGAGGTCTCACTCTGACACTAGACGAGGACGGGAGGTCTCACTCTGACACTAGACGAGGACGGGAGGTCTCGCTCTGACACTAGACGAGGACGGGAGGTCTCGCTCTGACACTAGACGAGGACGGGAGGTCTCGCTCTGACACTAGACGAGGACGGGAGGTCTCTCGCTCTGACACTAGACGAGGACGGGAGGTCTCTCGCTCTGACACTAGACGAGGACGGGAGGTCTCGCTCTGACTCTAGACGAGGACGGGAGGTCTCGCTCTGACACTAGACGAGGACGGGAGGTCTCGCTCTGACACTAGACGAGGACGGGAGGTCTCGCTCTGACACTAGACGAGGACGGGAGGTCTCGCTGACACTAGACGAGGACGGGAGGTCTCGCTGACACTAGACGAGGACGGGAGGTCTCGCTCTCACACTAGACGAGGACGGGAGGTCTCGCTCTGACACTAGACGAGGACGGGAGGTCTCGCTCTGACACTAGACGAGGACGGGAGGTCTCGCTCTGACTCTAGACGAGGACGGGAGGTCTCGCTCTGACTCTAGACGAGAGGTCTCGCTCTGACACTAGACGAGGACGGGAGGTCTCGCTCTGACTCTAGACGAGGACGGGAGGTCTCGCTCTGACACTAGACGAGGACGGGAGGTCTCGCTCTGACTCTAGACGAGGACGGGAGGTCTCGCTCTGACTCTAGACGAGGACGGGAGGTCTCGCTCTGACACTAGACGAGGACGGGAGGTCTCGCTCTGACACTAGACGAGGACGGGAGGTCTCGCTCTGACTCTAGACGAGGACGGGAGGTCTCGCTCTGACTCTAGACGAGGACGGGAGGTCTCGCTCTGACACTAGACGAGGACGGGAGGTCTCGCTCTGACACTAGACGAGGACGGGAGGTCTCGCTCTGACACTAGACGAGGACGGGAGGTCTCGCTCTGACACTAGACGAGGACGGGAGGTCTCGCTCTGACTCTAGACGAGGACGGGAGGTCTCGCTCTGACTCTAGACGAGGACGGGAGGTCTCGCTCTGACACTAGACGAGGACGGGAGGTCTCGCTCTGACACTAGACGAGGACGGGAGGTCTCGCTCTGACACTAGACGAGGACGGGAGGTCTCGCTCTGACACTAGACGAGGACGGGAGGTCTCGCTCTGACTCTAGACGAGGACGGGAGGTCTCGCTCTGACTCTAGACGAGAGGTCTCGCTCTGACTCTAGACGAGGACGGGAGGTCTCGCTCTGACTCTAGACGAGGACGGGAGGTCTCGCTCTGACACTAGACGAGGACGGGAGGTCTCGCTCTGACTCTAGACGAGGACGGGAGGTCTCGCTCTGACTCTAGACGAGGACGGGAGGTCTCGCTCTGACTCTAGACGAGGACGGGAGGTCTCGCTCTGACACTAGACGAGGACGGGAGGTCTCGCTCTGACACTAGACGAGGACGGGAGGTCTCGCTCTGACTCTAGACGAGGACGGAGGTCTCGCTCTGACACTAGACGAGGACGGGAGGTCTCGCTCTGACACTAGACGAGGACGGGCGGTCTCGCTCTGACACTAGACGAGGACGGGAGGTCTCGCTCTGACACTAGACGAGGACGGGAGGTCTCGCTCTGACACTAGACGAGGACGGGAGGTCTCGCTCTGACTCTAGACGAGGACGGGAGGTCTCGCTCTGACTCTAGACGAGAGGTCTCGCTCTGACTCTAGACGAGGACGGGAGGTCTCGCTCTGACTCAAGACGAGGACGGGAGGTCTCGCTCTGACTCTAGACGAGAGGTCTCGCTCTGACTCTAGACGAGGACGGGAGGTCTCGCTCTGACTCTAGACGAGGACGGGAGGTCTCGCTCTGACTCTAGACGAGGACGGGAGGTCTCGCTCTGACTCTAGACGAGAGGTCTCGCTCTGACTCTAGACGAGGACGGGAGGTCTCGCTCTGACACTAGACGAGGACGGGAGGTCTCGCTCTGACACTAGACGAGGACGGGAGGTCTCGCTCTGACACTAGACGAGGACGGGAGGTCTCGCTCTGACACTAGACGAGGACGTGAGGTCTCGCTCTGACTCTAGACGAGGACGGGAGGTCTCGCTCTGACTCTAGACGAGAGGTCTCGCTCTGACACTAGACGAGGACGGGAGGTCTCGCTCTGACTCTAGACGAGGACGGGAGGTCTCGCTCTGACACTAGACGAGGACGGGAGGTCTCGCTCTGACACTAGACGAGGACGGGAGGTCTCGCTCTGACTCTAGACGAGGACGGGAGGTCTCGCTCTGACTCTAGACGAGAGGTCTCGCTCTGACTCTAGACGAGGACGGGAGGTCTCGCTCTGACTCTAGACGAGGACGGGAGGTCTCGCTCTGACTCTAGACGAGGACGGGAGGTCTCGCTCTGACACTAGACGAGGACGGGAGGTCTCGCTCTGACACTAGACGAGGACGGGAGGTCTCGCTCTGACTCTAGACGAGAGGTCTCGCTCTGACTCTAGACGAGAGGTCTCGCTCTGACTCTAGACGAGGACGGGAGGTCTCGCTCTGACTCTAGACGAGGACGGGAGGTCTCGCTCTGACTCTAGACGAGGACGGGAGGTCTCGCTCTGACACTAGACGAGGACGGGAGGTCTCGCTCTGACACTAGACGAGGACGGGAGGTCTCGCTCTGACTCTAGACGAGGACGGGAGGTCTCGCTCTGACTCTAGACGAGAGGTCTCGCTCTGACTCTAGACGAGGACGGGAGGTCTCGCTCTGACTCTAGACGAGGACGGGAGGTCTCGCTCTGACACTAGACGAGGACGGGAGGTCTCGCTCTGACTCTAGACGAGGACGGGAGGTCTCGCTCTGACTCTAGACGAGGACGGGAGGTCTCGCTCTGACACTAGACGAGGACGGGAGGTCTCGCTCTGACACTAGACGAGGACGGGAGGTCTCGCTCTGACACTAGACGAGGACGGGAGGTCTCGCTCTGACTCTAGACGAGGACGGAGGTCTCGCTCTGACACTAGACGAGGACGGGAGGTCTCGCTCTGACACTAGACGAGGACGGGCGGTCTCGCTCTGACACTAGACGAGGACGGGAGGTCTCGCTCTGACACTAGACGAGGACGGGAGGTCTCGCTCTGACACTAGACGAGGACGGGAGGTCTCGCTCTGACTCTAGACGAGGACGGGAGGTCTCGCTCTGACTCTAGACGAGAGGTCTCGCTCTGACTCTAGACGAGGACGGGAGGTCTCGCTCTGACTCAAGACGAGGACGGGAGGTCTCGCTCTGACTCTAGACGAGAGGTCTCGCTCTGACTCTAGACGAGGACGGGAGGTCTCGCTCTGACTCTAGACGAGGACGGGAGGTCTCGCTCTGACTCTAGACGAGGACGGGAGGTCTCGCTCTGACACTAGACGAGGACGGGAGGTCTCGCTCTGACACTAGACGAGGACGGGAGGTCTCGCTCTGACACTAGACGAGGACGGGAGGTCTCGCTCTGACTCTAGACGAGGACGGGAGGTCTCGCTCTGACTCTAGACGAGAGGTCTCGCTCTGACACTAGACGAGGACGGGAGGTCTCGCTCTGACTCTAGACGAGGACGGGAGGTCTCGCTCTGACACTAGACGAGGACGGGAGGTCTCGCTCTGACACTAGACGAGGACGGGAGGTCTCGCTCTGACTCTAGACGAGGACGGGAGGTCTCGCTCTGACACTAGACGAGGACGGGAGGTCTCGCTCTGACACTAGACGAGGACGGGAGGTCTCGCTCTGACACTAGACGAGGACGGGAGGTCTCGCTCTGACACTAGACGAGGACGGGAGGTCTCGCTCTGACACTAGGCGAGGACGGGAGGTCTCGCTCTGACACTAGGCGAGGACGGGAGGTCTCGCTCTGACACTAGGCGAGGACGGGAGGTCTCGCTCTGACTCTAGGCGAGGACGGGAGGTCTCGCTCTGACACTAGACGAGGACGGGAGGTCTCGCTCTGACACTAGACGAGGACGGGAGGTCTCGCTCTGACACTAGACGAGGACGGGAGGTCTCGCTCTGACTCTAGACGAGGACGGGAGGTCTCGCTCTGACACTAGACGAGGACGGGAGGTCTCGCTCTGACACTAGACGAGGACGGGAGGTCTCGCTCTGACTCTAGACGAGGACGGGAGGTCTCGCTCTGACACTAGACGAGGACGGGAGGTCTCGCTCTGACACTAGACGAGGACGGGAGGTCTCGCTCTGACACTAGACGAGGACGGGAGGTCTCGCTCTGACACTAGACGAGGACGGGAGGTCTCGCTCTGACTCTAGACGAGGACGGGAGGTCTCGCTCTGACACTAGACGAGGACGGGAGGTGTCGCTCTGACACTAGACGAGGACGGGAGGTCTCGCTCTGACACTAGACGAGGACGGGAGGTCTCGCTCTGACACTAGACGAGGACGGGAGGTCTCGCTCTGACACTAGGCGAGGACGGGAGGTCTCGCTCTGACACTAGGCGAGGACGGGAGGTCTCGCTCTGACACTAGGCGAGGACGGGAGGTCTCGCTCTGACTCTAGGCGAGGACGGGAGGTCTCGCTCTGACACTAGACGAGGACGGGAGGTCTCGCTCTGACACTAGACGAGGACGGGAGGTCTCGCTCTGACACTAGACGAGGACGGGAGGTCTCGCTCTGACACTAGACGAGGACGGGAGGTCTCGCTCTGACTCTAGACGAGGACGGGAGGTCTCGCTCTGACACTAGACGAGGACGGGAGGTCTCGCTCTGACTCTAGACGAGGACGGGAGGTCTCGCTCTGACTCTAGACGAGGACGGGAGGTCTCGCTCTGACACTAGACGAGGACGGGAGGTCTCGCTCTGACACTAGACGAGGACGGGAGGTCTCGCTCTGACTCTAGACGAGGACGGGAGGTCTCGCTCTGACTCTAGACGAGGACGGGAGGTCTCGCTCTGACACTAGACGAGGACGGGAGGTCTCGCTCTGACACTAGACGAGGACGGGAGGTCTCGCTCTGACACTAGACGAGGACGGGAGGTCTCGCTCTGACTCTAGACGAGGACGGGAGGTCTCATGACCTCAGTAAAGAAGATGAGTCTAACCTTCTACGATCTTGTGGTAGGCGAAGTGAAGGTAGAGCAGGAAGAGCATGTGGAGGACAGACAAAGTCCCACAGAGGAGGAGACGAGGAGTCTGACCCACCGTACGGGACAGCAGAGCCGCTACCTGACGGAGGACAAGAAACAGGAGGCAGGTTAGTGAGCGGCTGAGGGACAAGAGGCTGCTGGGAAACGCAGTCCTCACCATGCGCAGAGTGGACAGTCCTCCACACAGCAGCCAGAGGACGTAGAACAGGAAGTGGAAGTGGATGTTGTAGGTGACGAAGAGGACGACGCAGTGACCAAACAGACCGTAACCCTGACGACAGGAGAGAGGAAGTGATGTCACACAAGTGATCCAATGAAAAGACTACGAAGCACAAATTATACTTCCTGTTTACATTCCTCAAAGCATCATGGGAACTGTGGTACACTGTGTGTACTGTGTGTGTACTGTGTGTGTGTGTGTACCTGCAGTACTGTGTGTGTGTGTGTGTGTGTGTGTGTGTACCTGCAGTACTGTGTGTGTGTGTGTGTGTGTGTCTGTGTGTGTGTGTGTGTGTGTGTGTACCTGCAGTACTGTGTGTGTGTGTGTGTGTGTGTGTGTGTACTTGCAGTACTGTGTGTGTGTGTGTGAGAATGTAACAGAGTTAATGATTCCACTTGCCATCACTGGCCATTATTTGCTAATATTACTGTATTATTTAAGTTATTACTAAGCCATATCATTTTCATATTATTTCCTCCTATTTCTGTAAATATAATTTACAACATATTATCATTAGTTTCCCACTGAGACAAGTGTGTTGTGTGTCACATCAGCACCCTCTGCTGGGCTCTTGCAGACTTGAGTGGTTCGCCCCGCTGTCTCCGTGGTAAGTTGATCTGTGACGAGCTCCGTCGTGATATCTGTATAAGCTCCTTTTTGTTCGTAGAAATACAAATACTGATAACTTTACATAGCATTAGTAACATGCTAACAACAGCTAGCTTAAGCATTTGTTTCTTTACTTTGGCAGTGTTCCGGAGCTTGTAACCACGAGGTGGGCTGTGAGAAACACTGAAATCATTCTGTTTGTTACCAGATGTGCTACATATATGCTGTCCTGTGAACAAACGGCTGGTTGGAGCCAAAAAGACATAATGTGTGCCTGAATCAAAACACAACGCAAAGTACACAACCGCTACATGTACTTGCAGTACTGCCACTGACCAGCAGGGAGAGCATCTGCAGCATGGTGATCTGAGCGTTGACCAAATACGCCAGGAAGTAGATGAAGGAGGAAACACCGAGCCAGTAACCAAAACAAGTTCCTATAGCTGTTCCCATCAGGGTCCCCTCTCTCTGAGAGACAGACAGGTAGAGAGAGACAGGTGTACACACACACACACACACACACACACACACACACACACACACACACACACACACACACACACACACACACACACACACACACACACACACACACACACACACACACACACACACACACACACACACACACACACACACACACACACACAGAGACAGAGACGGAGAGGGAGAGGGGTAGAGAGAGAGAGGGGTAGAGAGAGAGAGGTAGAGGTAGAGGTAGAGGTAGAGAGAGAGAGAGAGAGGTAGAGAGAGAGAGAGGTAGAGAGAGAGAGAGGGGTAGAGAGAGAGAGAGGGGTAGAGAGAGAGAGAGGGGTAGAGAGAGATAGAGATAGAGAGATAGAGAGAGAGAGAGAGGGCGAGAGAGAGACAGTTCATTATGAATAGTTATCAATGGGAAACACTGGTGTGTGCGTGTCCCTGTGTGTGTGTGTGTGTGTCTCTGTCTGAGTTTCTGTGTGTCTGTGTCCCTGTCTGAGTGTGTGTGTGTGCGTGTCCCTGTGTGTGTGTGTGTGTCTCTCTGTCTGTCTGTGTGTGTGTGTGTGTGTGTCTCTCTGTCTGTGTGTGTGTGTGTCTCTCTGTCTGTCTGTGTGTGTGTGCGTGTCCCTGTGTGTGTGTGTGTGTGTCTCTCTGTCTGTCTGTGTGTGTGTGCGTGTCCCTGTGTGTGTGTGCGTGTGTTCTTACGATCACGGTGTCTGATGTCTTCATTCCGTGCAGTAGAATTGCAACCAGAGTGAAGA
Organism: Leptoclinus maculatus; assembly: GCA_032191485.1. Lineage (NCBI taxonomy): Eukaryota > Metazoa > Chordata > Actinopteri > Perciformes > Stichaeidae > Leptoclinus > Leptoclinus maculatus. The sequence goes on along the minus strand of JAVDOI010000248.1, from coordinate 110,716 downwards.
CCAGCATCAGAGGTCCGTACAGCTCACCTGCGATCTTCTACAGGAAGAACACACTGTGAGAGGACTGAAGCTCTTATTGTGAAAATCTGGAGCTGGTGTGATGTTTCTGTGAGAGAGAGACAGGAAGTAGGGGGTGTACCTGGGGGAAGTTGATCATGCGGACAGGTATCATGGACTCCATCAGCCTGAGAGGAGAGGAGAGGAGATCCGTTAGCATCCCACTGAGCAGGAAACAGCTGACAGGAAACAGGAAGTGAAGGTTCCTACCTGCTGCGCACCTGAACCGGCTCCACGTCAAAGTAAGGCCGCAGAATGTCGATGTTGGCGTACAGGTTGAAGGCTCTGGAGGCCTGACGCTTACCCGCCTGCCACACCTGAACAGGTAAGAGAGACACACCTGAACACATCACACAGGTAAGAGACACACCTGAACGCATCGCACAGGTAAGAGAGACACCTGAACGCATCGCACAGGTAAGAGAGACACCTGAACGCATCGCACAGGTAAGAGAGACACCTGAACGCATCGCACAGGTAAGAGAGACACCTGAACGCATCGCACAGGTAAGAGAGACACCTGAACGCATCACACAGGTAAGAGAGACACCTGAACGCATCGCACAGGTAAGAGAGACATACCTGAACGCATCACACAGGTAAGAGACATACCTGAACGCACCGCCCAGGTAAGAGACACACCTGAACGCATCGCACAGGTAAGAGACACCTGAACGCATCGCACAGGTAAGAGAGACACCTGAACGCATCGCACAGGTAAGAGAGACACCTGAACGCATCGCACAGGTAAGAGAGACACCTGAATGCATCGCACAGGTAAGAGAGACACACCTGAACGCATCGCACAGGTAAGAGACACACCTGAACGCATCGCACAGGTAAGAGACACCTGAACGCATCACACAGGTAAGAGAGACACCTGAACGCATCACACAGATAAGAGAGACACACCTGAATGTCTCTATTCTACCTGTACATGTGATCTATCTTCTACAGCCTCTATTCTACCTGTACAGGTGATCTACAGCCTCTATTCTACCTGTACAGGTGATCCTCTATTCTACCTGTACAGCTGACCTACAGTCTCTATTCTACCTGTACAGGTGATCTATATTCTACAGCCTCTATTCTACCTGTATAGGTGTGGACCTTCCTCACCTGGAACATGTGACATCACCATACAAGATGTTCCAGATGCTTTAAATATTTAGTATATATCTATAGTTGTTAAGATCAGACTGACTGAAGCTGTACAGGTGAGCTCAGGTGAGTGTGGAGGCTCCTCCCTCCCCGTTCACCTGTTCAGATTCTGGACTCACCTCATCGGCCACCTGTCGGCCCAGCTGGCCCTTTAACCCCTTCATGCCCAGGAACTCTCCGTCCTCTGCGTTGTCGTCCTCGGTGGCGGCGGCCTCCTCTGTGACCTCCTCCTCCTCCTTCATCCTCTGGTGCATCTCCCCCATGTCCTCGAAGCTGGAGCCAGACGTGTCGTCCATGTTCTCCATGTCGATGACCGCAGAGCCTCCGCCCTGCTCACACGGGGTACATATATAAATATACAGTATATATATGTATATATATATATATATACATATATATATATATATACTGTATATATGGTCTGTGTATAGAGGACCAGGACCTGGTTTGTGTAAAGAGGACCAGGACCTGGTCTGTGTAAAGGGGACCAGGACCTGGTCTGTGTAAAGGGGACCAGGACCTGGTTTGTGTAAAGAGGACCAGGACCTGGTTTGTGTAAAGGGGACCAGGACCTGGTCTGTGTAAAGGAGACCAGGACCTGGTCTGTGTAAAGGGGACCAGGACCTGGTCTGTGTAAAGGGGACCAGGACCTGGTCTGTCAATTGACCAAACAATTGTTTAACAAATTAATGTTAAATTTAAATTGTATCGTAAATTCTGTTACTCAATGATTCACCGTCTGGTTTAAATATATGTTCATTGTCTGAACAACAAAAGGACCACAAACAACTTTCTTCATTTATTATAAAGATTTGTGTTTCCATGATCTGATGTTTCCCTCAATAACTTTATTATGAAACAATTAAAGTGAGAGAGAGCTTTTTACATCATTTATCATCATTTCATTCAGTCACGTGAGGCGGATCATTCCTGAGTGTTTGATGAGTTTTATCATTTAAGTTTAACCTGAAACATGGAGCCTAATAAACTAATTCAGTGTTCAAGAGAAAACATAATCATATTCTGGGTTAATTAATAATGACGTCACAATCTGAATTTCAAAATGTACAGATGCAAATAATTCATAAATAAGACGAAAGCATTCCACCGGTAGAAATCGATCCTGATCTTATAAACAGTTTGTTAACAGACTACAGAGAGAAACACCTCTACTGATGATTACTGTCTTTATTAGTTATGAGTATTATTAGTTACTATTATTAAGTACAGTGATGATAACTGTGTGTCTTTATTAGTTATGAGTATTATTAGTTACTATTATTAAGTACAGTGATGATAACTGTGTGTCTTTATTAGTTATTAGTATTATTAGTTACTATTATTAAGTACAGTGATGATAACTGTGTCTTTATTAGTTATTAGTATTAGTTACTATTATTAAGTACAGTGATGATAACTGTGTCTTTATTAGTTATTAGTATTATTAGTTACTATTATTAAGTACAGTGATGATAACTGTGTGTCTTTATTAGTTATTAGTATTATTAGTTACTATTATTAAGTACAGTGATGATAACTGTGTCTTTATTAGTTATGAGTATTATTAGTTACTATTATTAAGTACAGTGATCATGTGAACAGACACAAACTTCTCTTAAGTCTCTCCAGCTGTTAAAGCCGACTGACAGCTGATCCAGATGTGATCAGCTGATCCTCCATCATCAGAAACAGAAGTAGCTTCACATGATGCAACTGAGGAAAGGACGTCTCATGTATCTTAAAACATATTTCCTCGTTCCTCTCTCCTTGCATGGTTTCCTCCATGCATCCCTGGTGGGAGGGACTAAGATGCAAGGAAAGGACACAAGTGAGGGAAACGGGGATGCAATTAAGAGACTTGAGATGTACCCTTAGAAACCCATGAAGCGTTCTACTTCCTATTCCAGCTGAACAGAGCAGTGATTGGTTCACAGGGTTTCCGTGTAACGTAACCATGACGTCATACAGGTATGTTTACCTGCTCAGCTGGTTAGTCTGGTTAGCTTATCTTGGCTAACGTATGCTAGTTAAACTCGTACGCTCGTGCATGTGAGGAATCTGGTGACAGTGAACTCAACGCACGCATGCTCTGGAGGAACCATTAGGTTTGGAAACCGCCAGGTTCGTTCTCCCGGCAGGAGGCTAGTTAGCATGTTAGCATGTTAGCTCACCTGGACGAGGTTGTCATCGAAGCTTCCCCACGGTTCCGTGTTCGTGTTTCTGTTCCCGGAGCCCGCAGACATGGTTCCGGTTCAACTGGTAGTTTACGGTGTAGGTCCCAGGTCAGAGTCGGTGTTAAATGTTTCCTAACTGACGTTATTTTACACAGAAAAACGATTTAAACAAGAAGCGACGTTTGTGTCTCTAATGAATCTACCATCACAAACAACACGGGCTCTGACTCCGCCTCCACGGGCAGCACGCAGGGGGCGTAATGACGTCACAGAGGAAGCGGAAGTGGTGAATAAATTACATTACATTACATTACAGTCATTTAGCAGACGCTTTTATTCAAAGTGACTTACAATAAGTGTATTCAACATCGGTTTACAAGATAACTAATAGTCACCAGAAGTCATAAGTGCATCTCCTTTTTTTTAAACAAGCATCTAAGAGCATAAACCAGAGCAGAAGTACAGTGTAGAACCTCTTATATCCTTGAGATGTGCAGGCTCCTCCCCTTTCAGTTAGCAAAGCTATTCAACAGCTATAGTACAGCTATAAAGACAACTTGGTTAAAGCAAGAATAAAATACTTATCAGATTCTGGGTGAGTCAGAAGTTCAGTTGTTGTTCCAGAAGATGAATACAGTCTATAACGTAATAACGTAAACAACGTACATAAAATACACTTAAAGTACTATAACTGGTAATTAAACGATCAGTGGTGGGCCGTCAGGGCCTGCTAAACTACATGTATTATAATGTTCTCATTGCACAGCTCCTGTCTTCCTCTGTTGCTCTGCTTCCAGCACAGCTTGTTTTAAGTAGAGCTTTCATCCAATCAGATTCTCCCCTATGTCTCTATGTAAGGAGAGAGGCCCGAGGTCCTCTAGGTAGACTTTGCAGTTTAAGTGAATGGGGACGATGTTGTTGATTGTCATAGTCTTCAACCAATCAGATCTTTAGTTTGACATGTTGGGCGTATTCTTTGACGTGCCTTTGGCACCGAGGTAGCCTGCTAAGTATGTCTGCATTAACGTGCGCCGTGGTTGGTCAGTGGGCCAGCATGTGACTAATGTGAAATTTAAGGAAGCTGGCAGAAGTTAGTTGGAGTAGTAAGAGTTCAAATTGAAAGATATGGAAGAAATTATAACATTATAACAGCAGCCTGACTCAGCCAGGAAAAGGATTTGTATGAACGGTGTTCCTGGCTGACAACGTCGCACATTTTATGGCTGAATGTGTTTCATTTTAACTGAGCTGGTGTTTGGAGCTATGCTACGCTAACCTGAGGACGCCATAGCACGGCAGGACACTACGGTGCTTTTGAAAACGTTTGGAGAAACCCGAGTGGATCTACAGAGCAACGAACACGTTCGCAGGGAAACGGAGCTCCACAACCGTGGTCCGACCCCGACCGCCGAGGGGGTCGGGGTCGGGGTCGGGGGTCGGCGGAGGTAGGATCCCGGCCCCGCTGCGAACCGACCGCCGTAGACCAGCGAAATACAACTGGGGAGAAGGGCTTCTTACTGGAACTGAAATGATGTACTGGGATTAAATTCTTTGTCAACAAAGAAAGGAGGATGGACTTTGTGAACAGCATTCGGTAAGTGACAAACTGCGTTTGTTTTTTTACATCTGCAGTAACGTTTTCATGAATAATATTTGAGTGGCTCGTGCTCTTGTGTGGTGGAATGCGTGGATCCGCTGCAGGTCTGCTGGATTGATGTGTCATGCTTTGTTGTCATATGAATATATGTGACTGGTTCTTATGACTTTGTGGTTGTCATTGTGTTCATTACATTGATTTGACTATGCATTGTCCGTTAATGACGCAGCGTCCCGTCATGCACGGATTCATGTACCTGCACCGTAGCTGTTCAACTGTAGTAGGACAGCACAGAAGGCCCAGGTATGAAATGCACGGCCCGCCACTGTAAACGATGAAAGACATTTAAACTGTACTGCTCTATTCAAGAGTGGTGGAGGAAGTACTCCAATCGTGTACTAATACCACAAAAAAGTATGTGTTAGGAGTTTTACTTCATTAAAAGTACCAAAAGTAAAATGTCTCATTCTACAGAATAATATAAATTACATTATTGATGCATGAACGTGTTCGTCACGTTGAAGGTGCAGCTCATCTTCATGAAGTCATGTGCAGGTCTCTGCACACTGACCCAGGTCTGTAGCTCCTCTCTGTGACCCTGATCTCCTTTTGTCAGTGTGGTTCTGGTCTGGTTGTACAGGATCTACTGGGCTCACATATCCTCACACAAACTGGTCCAGTGAGCTCATTCAGGTCTCACAAACCCTCAGACGAAGCAGGACTGGACCTGAGTTTCTGCCTGCAGGTCTGGAGAAGATGAACCAGACCACGATCACAGAGTCCCAGAGCTGCACAGGGGGACTGAGCGCTAGGGGGTCCAGTGTGTTTTGGTCCCTGGTGGGACACTTAGTGTATTTAGTCAGTTCTTTGTTAAAGAGTCTGCCAGGTGTCACTAACAGGTCTGAGGTTTACAGTGAGGCTGAGACCTCTTAGTCCTGGATGTGCTCACCAGACCAGGTTCCAGTGTGTATATGATCTAAATAAAATAAATAAACAGTTCCATATTGTCTATCTTTTTCAATAAAACTAAATAAACAGTCCCTCGCGTCACCAGCAGGGGGCGTTCACGCGGGATGTTGTTTGCTATCTCTTAAGTTCCCGCGAGACTCCTCCGCTCCCCTCTGTATTATGTTTTATTTTCCCTGACGTGTTCGTGACTTTGGGCCGCAGCTGGTGGGAAACACCGGTTTACCGTCTACCGGAGCTCTTCTTCTCCTCCACGAGTCTCCTGTAGTGATGGGACGATGATACCTCAAGGAGTGTATTGACACACTAAACAAACTGTGTCGGCACTGTATTGATACTGTGTTGGTCACCCAATAGTGACCCCTGCAGTAGTTATAAAATCATTGCAGGTAAAGAAAGTCCTTGTTCGTGTAAATGCTAAAACTGAGTTGGTATGTAAAATATAGCAAATTAGAGTAAAAATTCAGAGTTACAATTTTGTAACTTATGTGCACATTTGTCAACTTAACTGTTAAATCATATGAAATAAAAGACAAAAAAGTGATCAGTTCATGAATTTTTATTGAGAAACAAAAGTTTTTCGAGTGTCTTTGCTCCAAGGCGATTTCTCCTCTTACACACCAGCTCCCCAGCCTTGGAAAATACTCTTTCGCATGGTACAGACGATGATGGTGTGCAGAGAGTTTTAAGTGCAAGTTGATGAAGATGTGGGTATATGTTCTGGTTCCATTTCCAATAAAACACACTTTGGCGCGGCACATCCAAACGACACAGTTCCTGTATCGGTCACGTGATTCTTTCTTAAAGCAATACACGCACCGATACGAGGTTTCCCTCTTGAGCTCTCGGCACAGTGCTGATGCACCAGTGTCGCTCGTCCCATCACTAGTCTCCTGATCATCACGGAGTCTTCATGACGTCGAAGGGGAGAGTCCAGAGCAGAAGCTCCCGGTGAGTTAGACCGAGGACCGGGTCCGATCTCATCCAAAGTGTCGGCTAGCTAGCGTTAGCTCGAGTAGCTAACGCTAGCCCGAGTAGCTAATGTAAGCTACTCGAGCTAAAAACACGCTGTGACCTCCAGTTGGAGCCTAACCGTGAGATAGTAGAAACACGTTAATAACACTAAAGTGTTTTAATGCTTTATAAAGCTCAGACTCGTCCTAATAGTCATGACGATTTATATTCGTTTTCACCGGTTGGTTCACGTGTTGAGAACCAGACTCCCTCCAGAATAACCTCGTTAACCGTTACCGTTCATGCGTACGGTCTCACGCGGTGTAACGTGTGTTTAGTACACATCACTAGTGTCCTCTCTGTCATAACTCTCATTGTCTCTTCATGACCAGGTGTTATCTTTTATATGTGTGACTGTAAAGACGAGCCGCTGATAAGAACTCTGTCCGTCAGTCTGAAGTAAACAGCCACAGTTATCAGCTGTGAACAGCGGCCTCTGTCACGTGGGAGTTAATGAATGACGTGTGTGTAACACAGCTGTTTGTGTGAGATAATAGAGCCCCCCTCCCCCACGTGTGTGTACGTGCGGGCCGACAGACCGCGATGGCGGACACTGTGACGTGTTTCCTCTCTGAGCTCCACAATAACCGTCTCAGGCTGGACCTCTGAGCCGAGGACGAGGCGTGTTTTACGGATCTTTTCTTTGTGTCACTGAGTCACAAACATGAGGTAGGAGACTTATACTGCTTTATTCACCTTGTTGATGTTATTGTTCTCTCAGCGGTCTAATATCTAAAGGTGAAGTACTTCTTAGGACACAAAGATACTAATATTCAACGATGGAGGAAGTACTTTGGTACAATAATGTACAAATACTTGTTAAGCAGGAAGTGATGGTGTAGTAAACGTGTGTGTATTTTATTAGTTACGTCATATTATCAGTCTGTCAGATATAGAAACATCAAATATATATATATATATATATATATATATATATATATATATATATATATATATATACTCTACTGCAGTACAAGTACTTGAGACGTGTACTTGGCTCCACTACTGTGAATATTGAGATCAAAGAGATTTTGGAAACGTGATTATTGATGATGTGTGATGTCAGAGGTCACTCTGTGTAGAAGAAGTATTTGTGGTATTAGTTGGAATACTCGGTAGACGAGGATACTTCTAGTACTCATTAAAGATTTGTACACTTTTCCTTCTGAAGTTCTCTGTGAACACAGACTGCTACGTATAGATATATGAATATAAGTACACAAACTAAACTAGTGTATCTGTGTACTATGGACGAACAAACATGATCCAACATGTCGCTGGACTCTGGTGGGTCGAAGTGGTTCAACTTCCTCACTGGTGTAAACTCATTCTGAGGGTCAGAGCTTCACTATCAGCTGTAAACAGTCAGCTGATAGCAGCGTCACACCCTGAGGCCACGCCCACTTTCACCTCCACCAACAGAGAGAAAGATGAGACCAATGTCTCTCTCTCTCTATATATTTATATATGAAATATATAAATATATATATATATATATATATTTATATATGAAATATATAAATATATATATATGAAATATATAAATATATATATATATTTATATATGAAATATATAAATATATATATAAATATATATATTTATATATGAAATATATATATAAATATATATATTTATATATGAAATATATATATATATATATATATATATATATATATATAAATAAATAAATATATATATATATATATATATATATATATATATATATATATATATATATATATATATATATATATATATATTTGCTTGGGACAATTATCGACTCAAAACTGAACTTTGAAGCAAACTGTGTAGCCGTGTGCAGAAAGGTGCACCAGCGTTTGTTTTGTTTGAGGAAACTCTCCTATTTCCACATTGACAAAACCATGATGACCTTATTTCATGGTGCTCTTATTGAATCGATTTGATCCTTTTCTTTGGTGTCGTGGTTTGGAAACCTCTCCTTAAAGAACAGAAACTCTCTGCATCACATTGTGAAATGGTCTAGCAGGCTGATTGGTGAGTCACAGCTTAACCCAGAGTCCCTGTACACCAGACAGTTACAACGGAGAACCGGCTCCATGTTAAAGGACGACTCCACCCTTTACAGGGAGTCTCATCTTCTTCCTTCTAGACGGAGGTATATGGTCCCACGGTGCAGAACAAAGTGCTATAAGAACAGCTTTGTTCCAGCAGACATCACTCAGGTGAACATATCATAGCAACAGTGCACAGATGCTATAGAAGCAACGTTTGTGTACTTATTTATTTATTCATTGATTGATTGACTGATTTGTAGCCTTGTGTACTTTTATCATGTTTGTCTTGTTGTCTGTGTTCATTGTAATGTGTGTCGAGATGGATGCCTCGCTCTCTATTGCAAACCAAGTCTACCTACGGGTACCAATAGAAGTAACCTGAACCTGAACCTGGCATCAACAGTGTGTATTGCATTAAAAAAAAACAGCGTTAATGTGCGATAAAATAATTGTCAGCGTTAATTAATTAATGCGTTACCGCGATAATAACGCGTTAAGTTGCCCAGCACTAGACATAATATATAGCATTATTGTGTTAATAAACCTGTTTTATAAATGTTTAATATATATATATTAAACATTTATAAAACAGGTTTATTTGGGAGCAGCTTCAATAGCAACACAATTTCTGAGTCTCGAGGTACTGTACTGAGTCTCGAGGTACTGTACTGAGTCTCGAGGTACTGTACTGAGTCTCGAGGTACTGTACTGAGTCTCGAGGTGCTGTTCTGAGTCTCGAGGTGCTGTTCTGAGTCTCGAGGTACTGTACTGAGTCTCGAGGTACTGTACTGAGTCTCGAGGTACTGTACTGAGTCTCGAGGTACTGTACTGATTCTCGAGGTACTGTACTGAGTCTCGAGGTACTGTACTGAGTAAACCTTTATCTAGATAAGTTACCCTGTGACCTCGGACATGTCCAAACAATGTGAAACCCTGTACTTGTATGTTTACGTTTCCTCTCCTCACCAAGGCCGTTACCCTGACTCACTACTGATGAACGAGACAATGTTGACTTCAGTTTGTGTATATTTACTTTTAGCCTAGTTGCGTATATTTTCACACAGAGAATTCCTTACTCTTTATTCTTTATTCCTTACTCTTTATTCCTTACTCTTTATTCCTTATTCCTTACTCTTTATTCCTTACTCTTTATTCCTTACCGGCCTTACTCCCCGGCCGGACATTCCAACTACATTAACATTACGCCGGCGGGCCAAAAAGGATGATTTTCAGCTAAACCTTCCTGGCATAAGGAGTGCCGCTAAAAATCGGGAGACCTCTAGGGATCATAACATCTTTGCCCAAGTTCTACGCGGAAAAGCGGCGCTCCATTAGGACCGTCGGTCGCCGAGTTGTGATTTTCCAAAGTTTTGGAAGGTTTGTCCCAAATGGCAGTTTATCGCTTTTGTCCACCAGGTGGCTAAAATCTCGGGACGTTCGGGACAAAAACTGCCATCCGAAAAATCACTTTGGGACCAAAAGGGACATTTGGGAAACTGTCCCTTAGATGGCACTTTTTGGCCCTAAAGTCCCGGGCGTTAAGGGACCTAAACTGCCATTTGGGGGGGAGTTATGGGACCAATACTGCCATTTGGTGGGAGTTATGGGACAAAAACTGCCATTTGGTGGGGAGTAATGGGAAGATTAGGGACATTTCAGGGACAGCTCCGAGGAGTTCTGGATTGATATTTTAAACTGCCGTATCTTCTCAACCGTTCGATATCCCGCTTTGAAACGTAGATATCTTGGACCAACGCGTAATTGTATGGAATCAATGTTTTGGGACAAATGTTGCCATTTGGGCCACATGAGATTCCAATGTAGTGGGAACACAAAAAAGTGTCATTCCGACTACATTTGTATGGGTTGACCATGTAGGCCAATTGTCCTCAGGTTAAGGTTACTAAATGTAACCCTTAACACAAAAAACTCCAAAAAAACTTCAAAGTATTTTGAAGTTTTTAGAGGTTTTATAGGTTACTAACAGTAAGCCTTAGGTTACTAAATGTAACCCATTCCTGTCATTCCGACTACATTTGTATGGGCCGACCATGTAGGCCAAGAATCCCAACCCGTATGGCAGTAATGGTCCCGGGTTTCAATGCCTTTCGGGTTATTTTGTGTCATTCGGGTTGGGATTTTCGGCCTACATGGATAGCCCATTGAAATGTAGTTGAAATGGCCGTTTTTGAGTTGTAACTTATCCTTACAATTCAAAGTGTCATTCCGACTACATTTGTATGGGCCGACCATGTAGGCCAAGAATCCCAACCCGTATGGCAGTAATGGTCCCTGGTTCCAAATGCCTTTCGGGTTATTTTGTGTCATTCGGGTTGGGATTTTTGGCCTACATGGATAGCCCATTGAAATGTAGTTGAAATGGCAGTTTTTGAGTTGTAACTTATCCTTACAATTCAAAAAGTGTCATTCCGACTACATTTATATGGGCCAACCATGTAGGCCAATTGTCCTAAAGGAGATTTGGGAAACTGTCCCTTAGATGGCACTTTTCGGCCCTAAACTCCCGGGCGTTAAGGGATCTAAACTGCCATTTGGGGGGGAGTTATGGGACATATACTGCCATTTGGTGGGAGTTATGGGAAGATTAGGGACATTTCATGGACAGCTCCCAGGAGTTCTGGATTGATATTTTAAACTGCTGTATCTTCTCAACCGTTCGATATCCCGCTTTGAAACGTAGATATCTTGGACCAACGCGTAATTGTATGGAATCAATGTTTTGGGACAAATGTTGCCATTTGGGCCACATGAGATTCCAATGTAGTGGGAACACAAAAAAGTGTCATTCCGACTACATTTGTATGGGTTGACCATGTAGGCCAATTGTCCTAAGGGTTAGGTTACTAAATGTAACCCATGACACAAAAAACTCCAAAAAAACTTCAAAGTATTTCGAAGTTTTTAGAGGTTTCATAGGTTACTAACAGTAAGCCTTAGGTTACTAAATGTAACCCATTCCTGTCATTCCGACTACATTTGTATGGGCCGACCATGTAGGCCAGGAATCCCAACCCGTATGGCAGTAATGGTCCCGGGTTTAAATGCCTTTCGGGTTATTTTGTGTCATTCGGGTTGGGATTTTCGGCCTACATGGATAGCCCATTGAAATGTAGTTGAAATGGCCGTTTTTGAGTTGTAACTTATCCTTACAATTCAAAGTGTCATTACGACTACATTTGTATGGGCCGACCATGTAGGCCAAGAATCCCAACCCGTATGGCAGTAATGGTCCCTGGTTCCAAATGCCTTTCGGGTTATTTTGTGTCATTCGGGTTGGGATTTTTGGCCTACATGGATAGCCCATTGAAATGTAGTTGAAATGGCAGTTTTTGAGTTGTAACTTATCCTTACAATTCAAAAAGTGTCATTCCGACTACATTTATATGGGCCAACCATGTAGGCCAATTGTCCTAAAGGAGATTTGGGAAACTGTCCCTTAGATGGCACTTTTCGGCCCTAAAGTCCCGGGCGTTAAGGGACCTAAACTGCCATTTGGGGGGGAGTTATGTGACATATACTGCCATTTGGTGGGAGTTATGGGAAGATTAGGGACATTTCATGGACAGCTCCCAGGAGTTCTGGATTGATATTTTAAACTGCTGTATCTTCTCAACCGTTCGATATCCCGCTTTGAAACGTAGATATCTTGGACCAACGCGTAATTGTATGGAATCAATGTTTTGGGACAAATGTTGCCATTTGGGCCACATGAGATTCCAATGTAGTGGGAACACAAAAAAGTGTCATTCCGACTACATTTGTATGGGTTGACCATGTAGGCCAATTGTCCTAAGGGTTAGGTTACTAAATGTAACCCTTAACAAAAAAAACTTCAAAGTATTTCGAATGTTTTTTTGGGCCCCATGTCATCTAAATGACTATCAGGACCATGGGGGGAGTCAGGCAACTGCTCTGGACTGCGCCAGGGCCTCAAAATTGGCCTGAACTCTAAAAACACAAAAAAACACAAAAAAACACAAAAAAAACTTCAAAGTATTTCGAATTTTTTTTTGCACCCCTGGTACTCTAAATGACTTCCAGGACGATGGGGGAAGTCAGGCAACTGCTCTAGACCGCGCCAGGGCCTCGAAATGGGCCAGAACTCCAAAAACACAAAAAAACACAAAAAAAACTTCAAAGTATTTCGAATTTTTTTTTGCACCCCTGGTACTCTAAATGACTTCCAGGACGATGGGGGAAGTCAGGCAACTGCTCTAGACCGCGCCAGGGCCTCGAAATGGGCCAGAACTCCAAAAACACAAAAAAACACAAAAAAAACTTCAAAGTATTTCGAATTTTTTTTTGCGCCCCTGGTACTCTAAATGACTTCCAGGACGATGGGGGGAGTCAGTCAACTGCTCTGGACCGTGCCACAGCCTCGAAATCGGCCTGCACTCCAAAAACACAGCCTGGAGTAAAATACTTTGAAAAATACAGTATCCCATCCTTACGATTCAAAAAGTGTCATTCCGACTACATTTGTATGGGCCGACCATGTAGGCCAGGAATCCCATCCCGTATGGCAGTAATGGTCCCTGGTTCCAAATGCCTTTCGGGTTATTTTGTGTCATTTGGGTTGGGATTTTTGGCCTACATGGATAGCCCATTGAAATGTAGTTGAAATGGCCGTTTTGAGTTTAACTTATCCTTACAATTCAAAAAGTGTCATTCCGACTACATTTATATGGGCCAACCATGTAGGCCAATTGTCCTAAAGGGCATTTGGGAAACTGTCCCTTAGATGGCACTTTTCGGCCCTAAAGTCCCGGGCGTTAAGGGACCTAAACTGCCATTTGGGGGGGAGTTATGGGACAAATACTGCCATTTGGTGGGGAGTAATGGGAAGATTAGGGACATTTCAGGGACAGCTCCCAGGAGTTCTGGATTGATATTTTAAACTGCCGTATCTTCTCAACCGTTCGATATCCCGCTTTGAAACGTAGATATCTTGGACCAACGCGTAATTGTATGGAATCAATGTTTTGGGACAAATGTTGCCATTTGGGCCACATGAGATTCCAATGTAGTGGGAACACAAAAAAGTGTCATTTCGACTACATTTGTATGGGCCTACCATGTAGGCCAGGAATCCCATCCCGTATGGCAGTAATGGTCCCTGGTTCCAAATGCCTTTCGGGTTATTTTGTGTCATTTGGGTTGGGATTTTTGGCCTACATGGATAGCCCATTGAAATGTAGTTGAAATGGCCGTTTTGAGTTTAACTTATCCTTACAATTCAAAAAGTGTCATTCCGACTACATTTATATGGGCCAACCATGTAGGCCAATTGTCCTAAAGGGCATTTGGGAAACTGTCCCTTAGATGGCACTTTTCGGCCCTAAAGTCCCGGGCGTTAAGGGACCTAAACTGCCATTTGGGGGGGAGTTATGGGACAAATACTGCCATTTGGTGGGGAGTAATGGGAAGATTAGGGACATTTCAGGGACAGCTCCCAGGAGTTCTGGATTGATATTTTAAACTGCCGTATCTTCTCAACCGTTCGATATCCCGCTTTGAAACGTAGATATCTTGGACCAACGCGTAATTGTATGGAATCAATGTTTTGGGACAAATGTTGCCATTTGGGCCACATGAGATTCCAATGTAGTGGGAACACAAAAAAGTGTCATTTCGACTACATTTGTATGGGCCTACCATGTAGGCCAATTGTCCTAAGGGTTAGGTTACTAAATGTAACCCATTTGTGTCATTTCGACTACATTTGTATGGGCCTACCATGTAGGCCAATTGTCCTAAGGGTTAGGTTACTAAATGTAACCCTTAACACAAAAAACTCCAAAGTATTTCGAAGTTTATTTGCACCCCTGGTACTCTAAATGACTTCCAGGACGATGGGGGGAGTCAGTCAACTGCTCTGGACCGTGCCACAGCCTCGAAATCGGCCTGAACTCCAAAAGCACAGCCTGGAGTAAAATACAGTATCCCATCCTTACAATTCAAAGTGTCATTCCGACTACATTTGTATGGGCCGACCATGTAGGCCAGAAATCCCAACCCGTATGGCAGTAATGGTCCCGGGTTTAAATGTCTTTCGGGTTATTTTGTGTCATTCGGGTTGGGATTTTTGGCCTACCTGGGAGCCCCGTCAAATGTAGTTGAAATGGCCGTTTTTGAGTTTTAACTTATCCTTACAATTCAAAGTGTCATTCCGACTACATTTGTATGGGCCGACCATGTAGGCCAGGAATCCCAACCCGTATGGCAGTAATGGTCCCTGGTTCCAAATGTCTTTCGGGTTATTTTGTGTCATTCGGGTTGGGATTTTTGGCCTACATGGGAGCCCTGTCAAATGTAGGCCAAATGGCAGTTTTTGAGTTGTTAGGGAAATGGCAGCTTCAACTTTGTTTGACGTATAATCCCATAGAACACAAGGTTCAATGAGGCTGAGATTTTCACAGTAATTCAAGCTTTGCCCAACAATTCATTTTTATGAAAATCAATGGGAAATTCCTTACACTTTTACTATGTTTTTTTGACTATGTTTGACCTATTATCCCATAGAAAACAAGGTTCAATGAGGTTGAGATTTTCACAGTAATTCGTCCTTTGCCCAACGATTAATTTTCATGAAAATCAATGGGAAATTCCTTAAACTTTTTCCATAGTAATGTATGGCATTTTGACTTTGTTTGACTTATTATCCCATAGAAAACAAGGTTCAATGATAGTGACATTTTAACAGTAATTCAAGCTTTGCCCAACGATCAATTGTTATGAAAATCAATGGGAAATTCCTTACACTTTTACTATAGTAATGTATGGCATTTTGACTTTGTTTGACCAATTATCCCATAGAAAACAAGGTTCAATGAAGCTGAGATTTTCACAGTAATTCAACCTTTGCCCAACAATACATTTTCATGAAAATCAATGGGAAATTCCTTACACTTTTTCCATAGTAATGTATGGCATTTTGACTTTGTTTGACCTATTATCCCATAGAAAACAAGGTTCAATGATGCTGACATTTTAACAGTAATTCAAGCTTTGCCCAACGATCAATTGTTATGAAAATCAATGGGAAATTCCTTACACTTTTTCCAAAGTAATGTATGGCATTTCGACTATGTTTGACCTATTTACCCATAGAAAACAAGGTTCAATGAGGCTGAAATTCTCACAGTAATTCAACCTTTTACCAATGATTGATTGTTATGAAAATCAATGGGAAATTCCTTACACTTTTACTATGGCATTTTGACTATGTTTGACCTATTATCCCATAGAAAACAAGGTTCAATGATGCTGACATTTTAACAGTAATTCAAGCTTTGCCCAACGATCAATTGTTATGAAAATCAATGGGAAATTCCTTACACTTTTTCCAAAGTAATGTATGGCATTTCGACTATGTTTGACCTATTTACCCATAGAAAACAAGGTTCAATGAGGCTGAAATTCTCACAGTAATTCAACCTTTTACCAATGATTGATTGTTATGAAAATCAATGGGAAATTCCTTACACTTTTTCCATAGTAATGTATGGCATTTCGACTATGTTTGACCTATTTACCCATAGAAAACAAAGTTCAATGAGGCTGAAATTCTCACAGTAATTCAACCTCTGCCCAACGATTAATTGTCAGGAAATTCAATGGGAAATTCTTTAAACTTTTTCCATAGTAATGTATGGCATTTTGACTTTGTTTGACCTATTATCCCATAGAAAACAAGGTTCAATGAAGCTGACATTTTAACAGTAAATCGACCTTTGCCCAATGATTGATTGTTATGAAAATCAATGGGAAATTCGTTAAACTTTTTCCATAGTAATGTATGGCATTTTGACTATGTTTGACCAATTATCCCATAGAAAACAAGGTTCAATGAAGCTGAGATTTTCACAGTAATTCAACCTTTGCCCAACGATCAATTGTTATGAAAATCAATGGGAAATTCCTTACACTTTTTCCATAGTAATGTATGGCATTTTGACTTTGTTTGACCTATTATCCCATAGAAAACAAGGTTCAATGAAGCTGAGATTTTCACAGTAATTCAACCTTTTCCCAACAATTCATTTTCATGAAAATCAATGGGAAATTCCTTACACTTTTACTATAGTAATGTATGGCATTTCGACTATGTTTGACCTATTTACCCATAGAAAACAAGGTTCAATGAGGCTGAAATTCTCACAGTAATTCAAGCTTTGCCCAACAATCAATTGTTATGAAAATCAATGGGAAATTCGTTAAACTTTTTCCAAAGTAATGTATGGCATTTCGACTATGTTTGACCTATTTACCCATAGAAAACAAGGTTCAATGAGGCTGAAATTCTCACAGTAATTCAAGCTTTGCCCAACAATCAATTGTTATGAAAATCAATGGGAAATTCGTTAAACTTTTTCCAAAGTAATGTATGGCATTTCGACTATGTTTGACCTATTATCCCATAGAAAACAAGGTTCAATGAGGTTGAGATTTTCACAGTATTTCAATCTTTGCCCATAGATTACATGGTGTGAATATCAATGGGAAATTCACTGTTTTTTGTGAATGTCTCCAGTCTTTTAATTCATTAAAAATACTTTAAAGGCAAATAAAGGGATGCATTCTTTTTGTCAATGAAGAGGGGGTCGTGGAGATGAAATGGCTGAAATTTAGAGTTCGTAGGTCCAAGTTAAGGTGCCCAAAACCAGGCGTTTAGGTCAAAGGTCAAAAGGTCGTAATTGGTGCATTATGTAAAAATGGCCATAGAGTCTGAGAAAAAGGTTGAAACTGCCTGAATTTTGCACCACACCTTCCCCCTTATGTGTAGAGTACATATGTCCAAGTTAAAGTGCCCGAAAACAGCAACAAATGTGTAAATTGGGCCTAAAGTATGTTAAAGGGCCGGTACATTTGACCTATGTACAAACGGTCATAGAATCTGAGACAAAGGTTGAAACTGCCTGCATTTTGCAACACACATTCTCCCTGATACCTTGATTCATGCTGAGAAGTAAGAAGTCTGTAGACCCTAGGGAAAGCTATCTCCTGTTAGCAACATGCTAACAAGATCAATCCAATTCATGCTAGTAGACCTTCCTCTGGTGTCCACCATATATCATTTCCATCAACATCTGTCTTGTAGAAATGGTTTTATGGCACCCAACAGAAACAGACACATGTGGACGTAATTTACAGTCTTTTAATTAATTAAAAATACTTTAAAGCAAAATAGAGGAATTCTTTCTTTTTGTTAATGAAGAGAGGGTCGTGGAGATGAAATGCCTAAAATTTGGAGTTTGTAGGTCCAAGTTAAGGTCCCCAAAAACAGTAAAAAAGGTCTTAATTGGCTCTAAATCCTCTTAAAGGGCCGGTAAATTTGCCCTATGCAAAAATGGCCATAATCTCTTAAATATGGGTCCCAGAAACCACAGATTACGGACACACATTGTGGACTAGGCCTACAATGAGGTCACGTGAACAAAATCCCTCTAAAATGTCTAGAAAAGAAATTTGCCTGTATGAAACTCAGAGAACAGGAGGGTGAACATCTTAGCAAGATGTACACCCTGTCGTGCTGTTAGTCAGATTGGAGCAATTTTTGTTCTAAACATCTGAGAGCTCTGATTTTTTAATATGTTGTAGCCATGCTACTGCTGTCCATCATATATCATTTTCATCAACATCTGTCATGTAAATCGGGCCTAAATTACCATAAAGAGCAGTCAATTTGACCTATGTAAACGGTCATAGCATCTGAGAAAAAGGTTGAAACTGCCTGGATTTCACAGGACACCTTCCCCCTGATACCTTGATTCAGTCTGGAAAGTAAGAAGTCTGTAGACCCTTGGGAAAGCTATCTCCTGTTAGCAGCATGCTAATGAGATCAATCCAATTCATGCTAGTAGAGTGTCCTTTTTTGTCCAACATATGTGAATTTCATTAAACAAAGTCGTTTATTAGTGTTTTTACAGGACCCAACAAAAACCCTCTTGACTCTAAACACTGAAACAGGCTTTTTTTTAAAAGGCCCGTATTCTGAATGGCCTAATTCATCCCAAAAGACACTAGGCCCGTTTTCATAACAGTCTTTTCTCTTTATTTTTATACTTTAAATCAAAGTAGAGATTTAAATCCTTTTCCTCTTCAAAGAGGGGCTTGTGACCATTAAATATCTACAATGTGGATCTCGTAGCTGCAAGTTAAGGTCCCCAAAAACAGCAACAAAGGTCTAAATTAAGCTAAATTTAATTCTCTTAAAGGGCCGGTAAATTTGAAACGGCCATAAAATCTGAGAAAAAGGTTGAAACTGCCTGCATTTTGCAACACACATTCTCCCTGATACCTTGATTCATGCTGAGAAGTAAGAAGTCTGTAGACCCTAGGGAAAGCTATCTCCTGTTAGCAACATGCTAACAAGATCAATCCAATTCATGCTAGTAGAGCTTACTCTGGTGTCCACCATATATCATTTCCATTAACATCTGTCTTGTAGAAATGGTTTTATGGCACCCAACAGAAACAGACACATGTGGACGTAATTTACAGTCTTTTAATTAATTAAAAATACTTTAAAGCAAAATAGAGGGATGCATTCTTTTTGTCAATGAAGAGGAGGTTGTGGAGATGAAATGGCTGAAATTTAGAGTTCGTAGGTCCAAGTTAAGGTGCCCAAAACCAGGCGTTTAGGTCAAAGGTCAAAAGGTCGTAATTGGTGCATTATGTAAAAATGGCCATAGAGTCTGAGAAAAAGGTTGAAACTGCCTGCATTTTGCAACACACATTCTCCCTGATACCTTGATTCATGCTGAGAAGTAAGAAGTCTGTAGACCCTAGGGAAAGCTATCTCCTGTTAGCAACATGCTAACAAGATCAATCCAATTCATGCTAGTAGACCTTCCTTTGGTGTCCACCATATATCATTTCCATCAACATCTGTCTTGTAGAAATGGTTTTATGGCACCCAACAGAAACAGACACATGTGGACGTAATTTACAGTCTTTTAATTAATTAAAAATACTTTAAAGCAAAATAGAGGAATTCTTTCTTATTGACAATGAAGAGAGGGTTGTGGAGATGAAATGCCTAAAATTTGGAGTTCGTAGGTCCAAGTTAAGGTGCCCAAAACCAGGCGTTTAGGTCAAAGGTCAAAAGGTCGTAATTGGTGCATTATGTAAAAATGGCCATAGAGTCTGAGAAAAAGGTTGAAACTGCCTGCATTTTGCAACACACATTCTCCCTGATACCTTGATTCATGCTGAGAAGTAAGAAGTCTGTAGACCCTAGGGAAAGCTATCTCCTGTTAGCAACATGCTAACAAGATCAATCCAATTCATGCTAGTAGACCTTCCTCTGGTGTCCACCATATATCATTTCCATCTACATCTGTCTTGTAGAAATGGTTTTATGGCACCCAACAGAAACAGACACATGTGGACGTAATTTACAGTCTTTTAATTAATTAAAAATACTTTAAAGCAAAATAGAGGAATTCTTTCTTTTTGTCAATGAAGAGAGGGTTGTGGAGATGAAATGCCTAAAATGTGGAGTTCTTAGGTCCAAGTTAAGGTCCCCAAAAACAGCAACAAAGGTCTTAATTGGCTCTAAATCCTCTTAAAGGGCCGGTAAATTTGACCTATGCAAAAATGGCCATAATCTCTCAAATATAGGTCCCAGAAACCACAGATTACGGACACACATTGTGGACTAGGCCTACAATGAGGTCACGTGAACAAAATCCCTCTAAAATGTCTAGAAAAGAAATTTGCCTGTATGAAACTCAGAGAACAGGAGGGTGAACATCTTAGCAAGATGTACACCCTGTCGTGCTGTTAGTCAGATTGGAGCAATTTTTGTTCTAAACATCTGAGAGCTCTGATTTTTTAATATGTTGTAGCCATGCTACTGCTGTCCATCATATATCATTTTCATCAACATCTGTCATGTAAATCGGGCCTAAATTACCTTAAAGAGCAGTCAATTTGACCTATGTAAAACGGTCATAGCATCTGAGAAAAAGGTTGAAACTGCCTGGATTTCGCAGGACACCTTACCCCTGATACCTTAATTCAGTCTGGAAAGTAAGAAGTCTGTAGACCCTTGGGAAAGCTATCTCCTGTTAGCAGCATGCTAATGAGATCAATCCAATTCATGCTAGTAGAGCATCCTCTTGTGTCCACCATATATCATTTTCATCAACATCTGTCTTGTAGAAATGGTTTTATGGCACCCAACAGAAACAGACACATGTAGACGTAATTTACAGTCTTTTAATTAATTAAAAATACTTTAAAGCAAAATAGAGGAAATCTTTCTTTTTGTCAATGAAGAGAGGGTCGTGGAGATGAAATGCCTAAAATTTGGAGTCCGTAGGTCCAAGTTAAGGTGCCCAAAAACAGCAAAAAAGGTCTTAATTGGCTCTAAATTCTCTTAAAGGGCCGGTAAATTGGAAACGGCCATAAAATCTGAGAAAAAGGTTGAAACTGCTTGAATTTTTCACCATACATTCCCTGTGATGACTTGATTCAGCATGCCAAGCAAGAAGACTGCAGAACCTTGGGAAGGTTTTGTAACATTGTATTGATGTAACTCCAACTGATTCTTAAAGAGTGTCCTCTGTTGTCCACTACATCTAATTTCCAAGACATTTCATGGGATAAAATTCGGGGTGGTGCCTGCGCATCCGGTAACATAACCGAGGTGTCCACGGTCAAACTGGGCGTCGTACGGTGATAGCTGATCCGTTTCCATGTTTTGTGCATGAAGAGCCCCTTTCGGCACTTAGCCCCACCCATTCCCATGTTTTGTGCATGAAGAGCCCCTTTCGGCACTTAGCCCCACCCATTCCCATGTTTTGTGCATGAAGACCCCCATTCGGCACTTAGCCCCACCCATTCCCATGTTTAGCTGATCCGTTTCCATGTTTTGTGCATGAAGACCCCCATTCGGCACTTAGCCCCACCCATTCCCATGTTTACAATGAAAGTTATGCTCAAAAGGCATAAAGCTTCCCATTCGGCCCTTAACCCCACTTTCCTATAGCAGTGTCGCCCTCTATGGGATCTCTGGCTTCAGTACACTTTTTGGCTCGAATGGCACCTTTCCTCCTTCAACGCCCAATGTTGTGTAGGCGAAATGGCCACCACATTGTATTCGTGTCCAAAAAGGGACACGGCCGCAGTAAGCTCCATGTTAAATCTGTGTCACGAAGCTGACATTCCCTAGCTCTTTATTCCTTATTCCTTAACCCTGAGCCGTTCTTTCACCCTGTACTCCCGAGTCTTGAGGTACTATGTATTATGAAGTACTCGTGTGTATTATGAAGTACTCCTAACTCTACAGGAGTGTGTCACATGTGTATCACTGAGGGCTGTTGTCCAGCTGTGTCTTAAAATAGTTGGTGGTGAGACTGGTTTAATCCAGGTGACCCACCAGCTCTCTGACCAATCACAGAGCACAATGCAGGTGTGGCTGTCAGCTGAGTCCGTCACAGTCTGAGCAGAACAATAGAAACACCTGAACAAATAGAATCACCATAAATCCTCCTGTCAGGACTCACCTGTGTGGTCAGGACTCACCTGTGTGGTCAGGACTCACCTGTGTGGTCAGGACTCACCTGTGTGGTCAGGACTCACCTGTACCTTCAGTCTGTTTTTAACTCAACAGATAAAGAACAACAAGACCTTTGAAGACTACTTTATATTAACATGAAAACACTCCTTCAAACTACTGGATTTATTCAAGTTTATCACCAAAACTACATTTTACAGATTACATGTGAACACATCATGATAATGGGGTGACCGTGGCTCACTGGGTAGAGAGGGTCGTCCGGTAACCGCAAGGTCGGTGGTTCGACCCTTGGCTGCTACGTGTCGAAGTGTCCCTGAGCAAGACACTGAACTAGTGCTGGGCGGTGTGACCAAAAATGTGTATCACGGTATTTTGTAAGATTCTGGCGGCTTCACGGTATATTTTTTCCCTTGACTGTGTTTTTCTATAGGTTTATAGTGTCTTACTGTACTGTCAGGAGTACATAGAATATAAACACATGTTCGTGTCGTCATGTATCAAGGCTTTGATTACTAGAGGGTGTGCTCGGTTGTTCCTCTAATGTTTGATAGCAGTTTGTCTGAAGTATTGTCTCCCCGGTGAGACGTACCTTGGATTCAGTGTTTTAATCATTGCTCTGAGTCTTTCTCGACCGTCTGTAGCCGGACCATGTCCTTGCAGAGCTGGATCGTTATTGCGTTCGTAATGTCGCTCCACCGCTTGCTTTTCTTGTCATATGCTGCCTCGAGCTAAAGCCTCTTCAAGCGATGTGTGACCCTTTAGCTTCACCGTTTCACTCGCGCTAACGTTACTGGTTGACGACCGTAATCACACTCTTGGTATTCAAACACATGTTTTCTGCTGAGGTGATGGAGTAAGTTACTCGTGTTACCACCAGCGGCAACAACAGTGGCTCGACAAACTTTACAATATATAGTCTGTTGGACGTCGGATTTTTAAAACCAAAACACTTCCAAACAGCGGACCCAGCTCCTCTCTTGGGCACAGACTCGGTGCATCGCCCTGTTCTGTTCTTTAATGTAACGTTACTGTAGCGACGGAGCCTCTCGCTGTTAACAGACTGTTGTGCTAGCGGGCTAGCTAGCTAGTGAGTTGTACCCAGCATGCTGTTTGGCGGTGTAATTTTATAAATGTACAATTATTAGTGTTACAGATTGTTTATGTGTCACAAACTGTTGTGTCGTGGTGTTTGCCCTGTTAAAGAGCGTTAGTTGTGGGTTATTACTTGTTGTTATAACCATGACTAGGGGTCTCTCTCAATACACTACACATATATCATACAGGAAATTAAAACCGGTATACCGGATGAACCGCCCAGCACTACACTGAACCCCGAACTGCTCCCCGGGCGCCTGTCATGGGCAGCCCACTGCTCCCTATATACACAGGGATGGGTCAAATCCAGAGACAAATTTCCCCTTCTGGGATGAATATAGTATAATAAAAAAAATAACGTTATAATTTACCTTCAGCCAGTACTCATTTTCACTGAGCAGAGCCTGAAGGCATCATAATGTAAGTGAACCTCCGTTGTTTACGAAGTAACATTATCAGAGATCGGAGATGTTAAATAAAAGCAGAAGTGAAAGACGAGGACGGAGAGACGTTAGAGAAGAGAAACTAAACCACAAACAGCAGCTTCTTATCACGTCCTGCTGAAGGTCTAACTGCAGTCCACATCCAGTCGGACCTGTTTTATTTTGACGGTGTGTTTCCTGTTCAGGATGGCGGAGGCGGCAGCATTGGGCGGACTGAAGCAGTGCCGACTGGCTCAGGATCAGCTGGAGGACGCCATCAACGGCGTCATGAAGGCGGAGCGACAGCTGAGAGAAAACACCAGAGAGGTTAGAGAGACCTGTCAATCACTGTGTAGCCCCGCCCTAAAGCTGCTTTATGGTCTGTTAGAGACCTGTCAATCACTGTGTAGCTCCGCCCTAAAGCTGCTTTATGGTCTGTTAGAGACCTGTCAATCACTGTGTAGCTCCGCCCTAAAGCTGCTTTATGGTCTGTTAGAGACCTGTCAATCACTGTGTAGCCCCGCCCTAAAGCATACCCTGCTTTATGGTCTGTTTGACTCTAAATGGACCATAATTTACTAAATGAACATCATGCTGTATTGAAGAAGACTTACTAGTAGGTAGTGAACTAGTACAACTACCTGTGTAGTACAGTGTGTACTTGTACACAGTACCCTACTTAGTGGTCTACTACTAGCTGTAAACATCACTACTGTCCCTTTAAGACTAAGACCTCATCACACAGTCCTGCTGACTCAGAGAGAGAGAGAGAGAGAGAGAGAGCATATAAAAGAGTTGAGTTCTTTTAACTGACAGTCTGAGAACCGTTTCATCTGGACTCTGCTGTAGTCTAGTGGACTCTGCTGGACTCTTCTCCAGGTAAATCCTCCATGTTGAGGCTCAGTGTGATGATTCGTTGATAGATTAGTGGAGGACCAGAACAAAGTCCTGGAAGGATTTAATCATGTTAATCTCTCACCTGTGTGTGTCTCGCCCGTCTCTCCCCTGTGTGTGTCTCGTCCGTCTCTCCCCTGTGTCTCGCCCGTCTCTCACCTGTGTGTGTCTCGCCCGTCTCTCCCCTGTGTCTCGCCCGTCTCTCCCCTGTGTCTCCCCTGTGTCTCGCCCGTCTCTCCCCTGTGTCTCGCCCGTCTCTCCCCTGTGTCTCGCCCGTCTCTCCCCTGTATGTCTCCTGAGAACAGGTGCGCTGTGATCTCCAGAGCAGTGTGAGTCGTCAGCAGGAGGCTCTTCGCTGTCGAGAGGTTTGGCTGCTGGGACAGATCGAGCTGCTGGAACAAGTCAAGAGTGAGACTCTGCAGCAGCAGCTGCACCGTCTGCACTGGGTAACCACTGCTTACTGGTCTCTACTGGTCTCTACCGGTCTCTGCTGCTGTTAGTCTGGTGTTTACTGGGTGTTTGTTTTCCAGCTCAGAGGACAATTTGATGTGATCGTCCATCAGCTGCAGAACTCCAACAGCAGCAACGACCTGAACAACCAGCTGACCGGCTGCCTGGAGAAGTAAGTCCACGTCCCCGTAGACCTGCAGACCAGGTTCAGACGTCCACTCGCAGCCGGAACGTGGACTCTGTGTTTGACATGTTCCTCTTGTCCTCGTGGCCGACAGCCGCTTCATTTGACTCATTCTGACGCTGTGTATTTGAAACTCTCGTGCGGTCGTCTGGGGTCCCTAAACCTGAAATTCGCCGTTTTCATTCAAATATATCATCCACGTGAATCGTGTAGATCCGTAGAGGTTTTTTTGGGGGGGGGGTCAACTGGCCAGCCAGCGTTTCTCAGATTGGAGTGAGACGAGGAGAAAAGGTGATGTCGTGATCTTCGCAATAGAACATCTTTGATGTGTCGAGTCTTGACCAATCAGCGTTAAGATACTGATGAGATGATGAGGCCCAGATACTGATGACATGATGAGGTCCAGATACTGATGAGATGATGAGGCCCAGATACTGATGAGATGATGAGGTCCAGATACTGATGAGATGATGAGGCCCAGATACTGATGAGATGATGAGGTCCAGATACTGATGAGATGATGAGGTCCAGATACTGATGAGATGATGAGGTCCAGATACTGATGAGATGATGAGGTCCAGATACTGATGAGATGATGAGGCCCAGATACTGATGAGATGATGAGGTCAAAGAGCTTAATGAAGAAGAGGCTGGTTGTGTAGTGCAGCTTGAAGCAGGGCTGAGCTGTGAGTGGAGCTGGGCCTGGATAAAGGTGGAGGTCTAAACAGACGTGAGTACAGCTTCCTGCTGTCAGTGTTTTACGTACAGTAACAGTAGAAGTTAATATGAAGACGTACAGTAACAGTAGAAGTTAATATGAAGACGTACAGTAACAGTAGAAGTTAATATGAAGACGTACAGTAACAGAAGTTAATATGAAGATGTACAGTAACAGTAGAAGTTAATATGAAGATGTACAGTAACAGTAGAAGTTAATATGAAGATGTACAGTAACAGTAGAAGTTAACATGAAGACGTACAGTAACAGTAGAAGTTAACATGAAGACGTACAGTAACAGTAGAAGTTAATATGAAGACGTACAGTAACAGTAGAAGTTAATATGAAGACGTACAGTAACAGTAGAAGTTAATATGAAGACGTACAGTAACAGTAGAAGTTAATATGAAGACGTACAGTAACAGTAGAAGTTAATATGAAGACGTACAGTAACAGTAGAAGTTAACATGAAGACGTACAGTAACAGTGGAAGTTAATATGAAGACGTACAGTAACAGTGGAAGTTAATATGAAGATGTACAGTAACAGGGTTCAATGAAAACTAATCACTTTATTTGCAGGCGATGGTTCTCGCTACTCTTGTATCTTTGTTTTTATTTGATTAAAACTTTTGAAAACGAGACCTCGTTCTAAATGGATTTTGTCTAATAAAGGTTAATAATAATAATAATAATATTGATTAAAAAGAAGCTAACTATCCAGCTGTTCAACTGGAGCTGAACTACTGATTAATAACTCAATAATTACCGACAGGGTTTCGGGCGTGTCACCTTTTACACCTCATGAGTCTGAAGAACTGATCACATCTCTGATGATCCATTCATTGATCTGTATACATGTGTGTTCATACACATGATGATGATGATGATGATGATGATGAACTGTGTGCAGGTTGTCCTCTCTGAGTCTGACACCTGAGGAAACACCTGAGATGAGTTTCCATGCCGACGCTCGCTCTCTGAGGGAGGCCATCACCTCGTTCGGCCGCATCACGGCTCAGGTAACACACACACACACACACTGCTGTCACTCTTCAACAGGCAGCAAAATATATTGTTCGCCGCGAGGGGCGCTACAGTCAGAGCTAGTTGTGTAGTGTATTGAGAGAGACCCCTAGTCATGGTTATAACAACAAGTAATAACCCACAACTAACGCTCTTTAACAGGGCAAACACCACGACACAACAGTTTGTGACACATAAACAATCTGTAACACTAATAATTGTACATTTATAAAATTACACCGCCAAACAGCATGCTGGGTACAACTCACTAGCTAGCTAGCCCGCTAGCACAACAGTCTGTTAACAGCGAGAGGCTCCGTCGCTACAGTAACGTTACATTACGGTCGTCAACCAGTAACGTTAGCGCGAGTGAAACGGTGAAGCCAAAGGGTCACACATCGCTTGAAGAGGCTTTAGCTCGAGGCAGCATATGACAAGAAAAGCAAGCGGTGGAGCGACATTACGAACGCAATAACGATCCAGCTCTGCAAGGACATGGTCCGGCTACAGACGGTCGAGAAAGACTCAGAGCAATGATTAAAACACTGGATCCAAGGTACGTCTCACCGGGGAGACAATACTTCAGACAAACTGCTATCAAACATTAGAGGAACAAACGAGCACACCCTCTAGTAATCAAAGCCTTGATACATGACGACACGAACATGTGTTTATATTCTATGTACTCCTGACAGTACAGTAAGACACTATAAGTCAAAGTCAGCTTTATTTGTCAATTTCTCAAATACTTTACATACAGAGGAGTTGAAAAAACGTTTCTCTCCAGTCCAACATAAAAGTGAATACAGATAATAATAAAGTGCAAAATAGATAGAAAACAAAACCAAAACCAAAACATTGAGACAAAAACTATCATTCTGTAACTAGCAGCAGTAGGACATAAAGTATAAAATATTTAGCAGCAGTCAGACATAGGGAGTCTTAGAGAGAGGAGGGAGAGAGTTCAGCTTCCTAACAGCCTGGTGGACGAAGCTGTTAGAAGGTCTGGTGGTGCGAGCACGGAGGCTCCGGTATCTTCTCCCAGAGGGCAGGAGGCTGAAGAGACTGTGTGAGGGGTGGCTGGAGTCGCGCACAATCATGGTCACTTTGCAGGTGAGGCGGGTGTCGTATATGTCCTGCAGGGAGGGGAGTGAGAGGAGCGAGGGGAGCGAGGCACCAATGAAAAACACAGTCAAGGGAAAAAATATACCGTGAAACCGCCAGAATCTTACAAAATACCGTGATACACATTTTTGGTCACACCGCCCAGCACTAGTATACAGTCTTACAGTTACAACCGGCCCTTTGAGGGAAACCATGATGCTGATGTGGCCCAGAGTGAAGATGAGTTTGACACCCCTGGTCTACACCTTCCATTGGTCCTCACAAAGATAGCTGTACAAGTATTGAGGTACACACAGGTGTTGTCTGTGGACGTGATGATGATGATGAAGATGATAATCAGGTGTTTTCTGTACTTCCTGTTTACAGCTGGTGGAGGGTGTGTCCTCTCAGAACTGTCCAATAGCTGCCAAGAAACAGGTAACGTATAACATCAATGAAGCATTATGACTAGTGCTGGGCAACGATTAATCTCATTGTTATGGCAAAGTAGTGTATTGTGCACGTTTATTTTAAAGTACTGCTATATGAATAAAAGGTCAATAACATTTGGTTTGTAAACACTTTAAACACATCCGGTTCTTGTTAACAGCAGTATTCCCTTTACACAGTAGAGTTCTATCTCTTCACTATCTGTGCTCAGTGTGCTGACTGGATGTGAAACGTTCCACTGCTGTGAACATGAACACAATGTTTCAGCACGTTTCATCTAAATGTGTGTCTTGTGTCTTCATGACAGTCAGAGCAGGTGAATGCAGCTCTACTGTTCATCAATATAATGCTGTAACTCAGAGGTGATGATGGTTACCCAGCGATGTCCAGTAGTCTCCAGTGAGAGCAACAGCTGCTGCTCGTTGTAACGCCGTCGCTGTTGTAGTCCTCTCCTTTAATACAACTTGTGTCTTCTTCTTGTGACGGTGCGTCTCGAGGCTCATACGTGACGTCATTCGTTGATCCTAAAGGTGCGTTCACACCAAACGTGACGTGAACGCACCTTGAGAACGTTCCTCAGACCGACATCTTCCACAATACTAACCGGCTGAAGTTTGTCTCCACTTCTCTGTAGCATCTGTTAGCTTGTGTTGCTTTAGTTTATCTCTACTTCTCTGTAGCATCTGTTAGCTTGTGTTGCTTTAGTTTATCTCTACTTCTCTGTAGCATCTGTTAGCTTGTCTTTAGTTTATCTCTACTTCTTTGTAGCATCTGTTAGCTTGTCTTTAGTTTATCTCTACTTCTCTGTAGCATCTGTTAGCTTGTCTTTAGTTTATCTCTACTTCTCTGTAGCATCTGTTAGCTTGTGTTGCTTTAGTTTATCTCTACTTCTCTGTAGCATCTGTTAGCTTGTGTTGCTTTAGTTTATCTCTACTTCTCTGTAGCATCTGTTAGCTTGTGTTGCTTTAGTTTATCTCTACTTCTCTGTAGCATCTGTTAGCTTGTCTTGCTTTAGTTTATCTCTACTTCTCTGTAGCATCTGTTAGCTTGTCTTGCTTCAGTTTATCTCTACTTCTCCCACACGCTGCATCAACGTAGTCTGAAGACTTCCTCCACCGCTGCCAGTGAGCAACGCACTTTCAAAATAAAAATAAATAAAAAAATGCGTGAATCCGTGATAAAATAATTGTCGGCGTTGATTAATTAATGCGTTAACGCGATAATAACGCGTTAACTTGCCCAGCACTATTAATGACGTTATTATATCATCAGTTTAACATCAGTATAATAATATTGCAATGATTTAATAATATTAAAACATCATTATGACATCATTATGACATCATTATGACATCATTATGACATCATTATGACTCGTGAGACATGTTTTTAAGAAGCAGAAAGGTGACATCATCGTTGTTGTCGTTTGTGTCTCTGATCAGAAGATGGAGGTCGGATCTCTGAGCGACTGGCTGATGGGAACTCCTCCTTCAAGCAGCGCTCCTATTGGTTACCAGTCCAGCAACAAGCCTCAGGACTGGCTGATGACACCCGAGGACAGAAAGGTGAGCGAGAGACGACCTCCTGTAGTTCTTTATTACTTTATTGCTATAAATGTATGAACCATGAACCGACCCATGACGTCATCGACAGGAAGTGAACCCAGAGAGTTCTAACTGACTTCCTGTGTGTTTGTGCTAGACCTCCTGTCCCGTCCTGGTCTCTGAGGACTTCCTGCAGGCCTGGGGTCAGATTAGGGACCTGGAGTTCTGGCTCCTTCAGGACCAGGTCCAGACCCCCGTCAGCAGGGAGCGCACCGTCAGCAGCTGCAGCTCCTCCTTCTCCATCGAGAAGATCGACGAATCAGAGTTCACCGTCGGTCATGAGGAGGATGAGGAGGAGGAGCTGAGCGACTGGCTCATCACCCCCCCCACCGATACTATGGAGACCATGTCAGACGCAGAGCGGTGGCGTCGGGTGTTGAAGCCGTTCGATGACGTCTGGTCCTCCAGTGATTGGCTGACGGGGTCCAGACGCCCCCCCGCCGACGACTGCTCCTCCTGCTGCCAGACCACCGAGGCCCTGGAGATAGAGAACCTGGGCCGGCTCAAGTGCCTGAAGGCCCCGCCTACTTCCACCGCCACTTCCCCCCCCGCGGCCCTGGAGGCGTGGCTTCAGCAGGCGGTGCCGGTGCAGCAGACCTGCAGAGCCAACGAGGTCTGCTCCTCATTCTCTGACTGCGTCTGTGAGGAGAACTGTGGGAGAGGAGCTCTGAACCTCTGGCTGCTCCACCAGGATGGGAGGGACAAGAACGGGGTCCCTGTAGGAGCCCCGCCCACATCTAACGGAGTCACGCCCATCGTCAAGGACGCCCCGCCCACTCTGCACCGCAGAGAGCAGGAGCAGAAGGTGATTTATTCTTTCATCCTTTTCATCAATAATAATCAATGATTTCATTGATGATCCATCAGGTCTTTAACGTGACAGGATACCGATCGGGTCTTTAATGTGACGGGTTTCTGGTGTTTCTTCAGGTTCAGGCCATCCTGGAGGCCTGGCTCCACCCCACCAACACCTCGTCCCTCTCTGGCTGGGCTCCTGAGGAGGAGAAGGCCAGCAGGGAGGACCACAGAGACCAGACCTCGTCTCCTTTCCTTTGCCCTCTGGATCCAGGTCTCTGGGTGCTTCCAGGACAGACTCCGGGGTCAGGAGGTCAGACCCTCCCAGCAGCAGAGGACAAATGGCTGCTGAGGAAGAGGAGTCAGGCTCAGGTAACAGTACCTCTGAGACCAGTACAGACTTACTGAGACCAGTACAGATCAGTACGGACCTACTGAGACCAGTACGGACCGACAGAGACCAGTACGGACCGACAGAGACCAGTACGGACCGACAGAGACCAGTACGGACCTACTGAGACCAGTACGGACCTACTGAGACCAGTACGGACCTACTGAGACCAGTACGGACGTGTCCTGACGGTATTGTGTGATGTGTTCAATGTTTCAGGAGCTCCTGACGCTGCCGTCCGTCTGTGACCTGTTCACCTGTATGAAAGTGGGCGGAGACAAAGAGAAGTGGCTGCTCAAAGCTCCTGAACAGGTGAGTTCACTTCTTTAATGTGTTGGGTACATTACATTAGTCATTTAGCAGACGCTTTTATCCAAAGCGACTTACAATAAGTGTATTCAACATATTCAAGAGAACTACTAGTCACCAGAAGTCATAAGTGCATCTTCTTTAAACAAGCATCTAAGAGCATAAACCAGAGCAAATGTACAGAAACAAACTAATACAATAAGTGCAACAAACTAGTGTGAATACAATAAATGCTAAGTAAGTGCTAAGTGGAAGGCTCAGGGTAGGCCTTCTTGAAGAGGTGAGTTTAGTGAGGTAGTACTGTTCCTTTAAGACCAGTCTGTTAGCGGCGTACTGTTCCTTTAAGACCAGTCTGTTAGCGGCGTACTGTTCCTTTAAGACCAGTCTGTTAGCGGCGTACTGTTCCTTTAAGACCAGTCTGTTAGCGGCGTACTGTTCCTCTAAGACCAGTCTGTTAGCTGCGTACTGTTCCTTTAAGACCAGTCTGTTAGCTGCGTACTGTTCCTTTAAGACCAGTCTGTTAGCTGCGTACTGTTCCTTTAAGACCAGTCTGTTAGCGGCGTACTGCTCCTTTAAGACCAGTCTGTTAGCGGCGTACTGTTCCTTTAAGACCAGTCTGTTAGTGGCGTACTGTTCCTTTAAGACCAGTCTGTTAGCTGCGTACTGTTCCTTTAAGACCAGTCTGTTAGCGGCGTACTGTTCATTTGAGACCAGTCTGTTAGCGGCATACTGTTCCTTTAAGACCAGTCTGTTAGCTGCGTACTGTTCCTTTAAGACCAGTCTGTTAGCGGCGTACTGTTCCTTTAAGACCAGTCTGTTTTCTTCCAGATGTGACGACGATGATGCTTCTTCTTCTTCTTCTTCTTCTTCTTTAACGCTGATCAGCGAACACGAACTACAACAGTCAAATCATCGATGCCTTCTTTCCTGTGACATCACTGAGCTCTCCAATCAGGATCAAGAACCCACTGATCAATATGATTCAGTGAGACTCAAGAGCTCCAGAGCTCCAGAGCTTTCAGCTGCGTCTCACTGTCTTCATCAGAAAACATATTTTAATGTTTATCATCTTTGATTAGTTTATGAAACGTCCTCGTCAGAGAATATAAATCCATTAATCGATTATCAAAGAGTTCCCAATCGATCGATTGATTAATAGTTATTGATCTGATCACATGTTGATAATAATCAACAGGTGATCCTGACTGGAGGAGAGGGGGTGGGGTCTGGAGGGGCGGGGCTAAACAGGTGATGGGCGGAGTTAACCTTCGTCATTAAGTAGCCTTTATTTTAACAAACCTTGTTTTTATGATTTCAACGATTTCTTTAATTTAGTGGAATGTTGCTTTTCTTCTGTGAAGCTGCTGAGCTCAGAGATCTACTTCCTGTTCGGTCTGCACATGCTCAGTAGTGTTTCACTAGTGGATGAAATCTGAATAACTCAAAAATCAATCAATACGTTTATCGATAGGTTTATTATTTTAAAACTCATTTAAAGGAAATGTGTAAAGGAAACTCGCAGCTGTTTGATCTTTCAAATTAAAAGCTCCTGGGCTTTTTAACCTGTATTTCATACCGTGAGTTGAGTCTTGCAGGCAGACATCGACCGTCTCTTATCTGAAGGATTTGATTGGTGGAGCTCGTCGTATGTCGTAACAACACCTGGAAGACTCAGTTCTGGGCATAAAGCAGTTTACTAATATCTACAGAATCAAGTAACCTTGTTACCCAGAATGCCTCTGGGGTAAGCATGCTGCAGTCTGTCAGGTCACATGACTCTGCGGTCAGCAGTGATTGGTGCTTTTTATTGAAGCTGAGGGGGCGGGGTTAATATATATATATAGCTGTGATGTCATCAATACTCTGTGATTCTTTACAGTAATAAAACATGTTGACATCATCACTGTGTCTGTGACATCACTTTAACTTTACCTGAGGGGATTTTATTCTGAAAGTTTCCAGTTTACCTGAAGGGATTTTATTCTGAAAGTTTCCATGTTAACTTTACCTGAAGGGATTTTATTCTGAAAGGTTCCAGTTTAACTGA
The DNA here is from genome assembly GCA_032191485.1 of Leptoclinus maculatus. Taxonomy (NCBI): domain Eukaryota; kingdom Metazoa; phylum Chordata; class Actinopteri; order Perciformes; family Stichaeidae; genus Leptoclinus; species Leptoclinus maculatus. The sequence goes on along the minus strand of JAVDOI010000248.1, from coordinate 76,673 downwards.
GGATTTTATTCTGAAAGTTTTCAGTTTAACTGAGGATTTTATTCTGAAAGTTTTCAGTTTAACTGGGGATTTTATTCTGAAAGGTTCCAGTTTAACTCAGGGGATTTTATTATGAAAGTTTCCTGTTTAACTTTACCTGAAGGGATTTTATTATGAAAGTTTCCAGTTTAGCTGAGGGGATTTTATTCTGAAAGTTTCCACTTTAACTTTACCTGCAGGGATTTTATTCTGAAAGTTTCCTGTTTAACTTTACCTGAAGGGATTTTATTCTGAAAATTTCCACTTTAACTGAGGGGATTTTATTCTGAAATTTCCAGTTTAACTTTGCCTGAAGGGATTTTATTATGAAAGTTTCCAGTTCCAGAGCAGCTGCAGGTGAATCTCACCTGTAAATCAGATCTGATACGAACCATCAGAGGAAATATAAAGAAGTACTCAGATCTTTTCCTCAAGTACTAAAGTAATACCACAAGTACTAAAGTAATACTTAGTACTTCAAGTACTAAATTAATACCACAAGTACTAAAGTAAGTCTAGTCTGTAGTCTAGCCTGAAGTCTAGTCTGGAGTCTTTTTAAAAAAAAATGTATTGGTTTATTTGATAAAGAACAGTGCACATTAATAAAAACATTTCTGTAAATGCGCCAGAGTTAGCCAAAAGGCTATTTTTCATCTGTAGTCCCAAGAGGCAGATGTTACAAAATAAACCTAAAAACAATGTAAGATTAAATTTAAAAGGTTATACAATATTGACGCTTTACAATGCGTGCACAAACAATGAAAAAAAGTGAGAATATTAATATACGTAGTATCATCACTCAGGAGACTCTTCTACATTGTCAAGTACTAACAAGACAACACAGAGGCTCAACGTCAACACACAAAGCAAATAAAATGAGGGATAATTATGTTAAAATAGAAACATGGACTAAAGACAATATTATGATGCAATTAGACACTAAAAAACATCCATTTCAGAGGCACAACACATAAAAGCATGCAGAGTATGTGAAATACATAAATCAGTCACTAAACAACAATAAAGACATGCAGGTAGATGAGGGTCGACTGGCAAATTCAAGACAGACAGACAGGTGACAACAGACAGACAGACAGACAACAGACAGACAGACAGGTGACAACAGACAGACAGACAGGTGACAACAGACAGGCAGGTGACAACAGACAGGCAGGTGACAACAGACAGACAGACAGACAGGTGACAACAGACAGACAGGTGACAACAGACAGACAGACAGGTGACAACAGACAGACAGACAGGTGACAACAGACAGACAGGTGACAACAGGCAGACAGGACAGACAGGTGACAACAGACAGACAGGTGACAACAGGCAGACAGGTAACGACAGGACAGACAGGTGACAACAGACAGACAGGTGACAACAGGCAGACAGGTGACAACAGACAGACAGGTGACAACAGACAGACAGGTGACGACAGGCAGACAGGTGACGACAGGACAGACAGGTGACAACAGACAGACAGACAGGTGACAACAGGCAGACAGACAGACAGGTGACAACAGGCAGACAGGTGACGACAGGACAGACAGGTGACGACAGGACAGACAGGTGACGACAGGACAGACAGGTGACGACAGGACAGACAGGTGACGACAGGACAGACAGGTGACAACAGACAGACAGGTGACAACAGACAGACAGGTGACAACAGGCAGACAGGTGACAACAGACAGACAGGTGACAACAGACAGACAGACAGGTGACAACAGACAGACAGGTGACGACAGGCAGACAGGTGACGACAGGACAGACAGGTGACAACAGACAGACAGACAGGTGACAACAGGCAGACAGACAGACAGGTGACAACAGGCAGACAGGTGACGACAGGACAGACAGGTGACAACAGACAGACAGGTGACAACAGGCAGACAGGTGACAACAGACAGACAGGTGACAACAGACAGACAGACAGGTGACAACAGACAGACAGGTGACAACAGGCAGACAGACAGGTGACAACAGGCAGACAGGTGACAACAGACAGACAGGTGACAACAGACAGACAGGTGACAACAGACAGACAGATGACAACAGACAGACAGGTGACAACAGACAGACAGACAGACAGGTGACAACAGGCAGACAGACAGGTGACAACAGGCAGACAGGACAGACAGGTGACGACAGGACAGACAGGTGACGACAGGACAGACAGGTGACGACAGGACAGACAGGTGACGACAGGACAGACAGGTGACAACAGACAGACAGGTGACAACAGGCAGACAGGTGACAACAGACAGACAGGTGACAACAGACAGACAGACAGGTGACAACAGACAGACAGGTGACAACAGGCAGACAGACAGGTGACAACAGGCAGACAGGTGACAACAGACAGACAGGTGACAACAGACAGACAGATGACAACAGACAGACAGGTGACAACAGACAGACAGACAGACAGGTGACAACAGGCAGACAGACAGGTGACAACAGGCAGACAGGACAGACAGGTGACAACAGACAGACAGACAGGTGACAACAGACAGACAGGTGACAACAGACAGACAGGTGACAACAGGCAGACAGGTGACAACAGACAGACAGGTGACAACAGACAGACCGAGGGAAGTTCAACACAGACAGAGGAGCAGTTCCATTCTAGTGCTGACAGAGCTGGGTACTAACTAACCATTTCTTAAATTGAGCTTTAAATGAACTGTATGTTTGTAGTTCTCTATTGGTCACTGGGATGGAGTTCCATTGTCGTGCACCTTGTACTGAAAATGCAGACTGACTGAAAGCACCTTTCCTGAGTGGGATAATGCAATCCCCTCTTGCTGCAGCTCCTGTGAGCCGATATCCAGTTGTTCTTGTGATTACAAATTGTTTGAGCGGAGGAGAGGTCAAGTCACGTATAATCTTGTACATGAGACAGACATTCACATATTTAATCATGTTCTCCCAACTAAACAAGTTATATTTTGTTAGTAGAGGGCAATGAAGAGAACGAACAGATTGTTTATCAAGGATTTTGAGTGTTGGTTTATACAATGACTGTAGTGGTTTCAGAGTAGTGGTGCTAGCCTGTGACCAGGTTGTGAAACAGTAAGTGATATGGGAAACAACCATAGAAAGCATGTACAACGCCTATAAAAAGTATTCACCCCCCTTGGATGTTTCACCCTTTTGTTGCTTTTATACATGAAATCATGGTCAATATAATTTGGCTTTTTTGGCAAGAATTTGCAAAAAAAAACTTTAATATCAAAGTGAAAACAATGTCAATTAATAAAAAATATATCAGGTAAAGTAAATGATTGCATAAATATTCAGGTCAGTATTCAGTAGATGCACCTTTGGCTGCTATCACAGCACTGAGTGTGTGGATGAGTCTCACTCAGACATCTGGACACGAAGATCTTTCTCCATTCTTCTTCAAACAGCTCAAGCTCTGTCAGGTTGCTCGGGGATCGGGCGTGAACTGCTCTTTTCAAGTCCAGCCACACATTCTGGATTGGATTGAGGTCTGGGCTTTGACTTCCACTCCAGAACATTCAGCTTGTTGTCTTTGAACCATTTCTGTGGAGCGTTTGCTGTATGCTCGGGGTCGTTGTCTTCCTGGAGAATAAATCTTCTCCCAAGTCGTAGTTCTCTTGCAGACTGAGTCAGATTATCCTCCAGGATTTGGGGATATTTTCCTGCATTCATGTTCCCCTCTACCTTTACAAGCCTTCCAGGGCCTGCTGCTGAGAAGCATCCCCAGAGCACGACGCTGCCACCACCATGCTTCACGGTGGAGATGGTGTGTTTGTGGTGATGTGCAGTGTTTGGTGTTCACCAAACATAGAGTCTAGTCTGATGGACAAAAAGATCAATGTTTGTCTCATCAGACCAAAGAACCTTCTTCTGATTGACCTTGGAGTCTCCCACATGCCTTTGGGTGAATGTTTTCTACAGTGTCTTCTCTTTGCCACTCTCCCACACAGCTTCGACTGGGGAAGAACCCGGGCAACAGTTGTATGAACAGTCTCTCCCATCTGAGCCACTGAAGCTTTGAACTCCTTCAGAGTGCTCCTAGGTGTCTTGGTGTTCTCCCTCACCAGTCCTCTTCTTGCCCGGTCACTCAGTTTGTGAGGACGGCAGCTCTAGGAGATTTAAACTAGAGCCATACTCCTTCCATTTCTTAATGATGGACTGAACTGAACTCTGTGGATGTCCAGTGAGGTGGAACTCTTTTTGTAGCCATCTCCTGACTTATACTTCTCAATGATCTTTTCTCTGAGTGTTCTTTTGTCTTCATGTTGCAATTGCAGCAGGAATACTGATGAAGCAGAGACTGGACCTCCCAGACACAGGTGTGTTTATACTACAATCACTTGACACACATCAGCTGCACTCAGGTGATCTCCATTTCACTACCTGTGACACTGCTGCATCAACTAGCTGGACTTCTGTTGAATTAGGTCAGTCACTTTAAAGGGTGAATATTTCTGCTAACACTTATTTTACACTATATATTTTTAATTAATTGGCAGTTTGTAAAAATCAGTTTTCACTTTGACATGAAAGAAGCTTTTTTTTTTTCAAATTCTTGTCAAAAAAGCCAAATTATACTGAACTTGATTTACATGATGTATAAAAGCAACAAAAGGGGAAAACATCCAAGGGGGGTGAATACTTTTTATAGGCGTTGTATGTCTTAGCAGCCTCTGTTGACATGTAGTTTTGTGTGAACCTGAAATTTGATAGATTAAATTTGACCCGGTTACAGACCTTTTTCACCTGAGATTTGAATGATAATTTGGAATCTAAAAGTACTCCGAGATACTTGTAGTCAGGTACAACCCGTAGCCTCTCCCCAGATACAAAAACATCCGGCTCGACACTACCAGAGTTTGTTTTGGTACAAAACATACATACTGTTTTGGATACGTTTAGTTGTAAACAGCATTGTTTTAACCACGCTGTTACATGAACCATGGAGTTAGTGAGTTCATTTGCAACTTGTCCCATTTTGCTACCATGCAAGTAAATTACAGTGTCATCTGCATACATTTGGATGTTGGTGTCGGGGCATGCTGATGGCAGATCATTGATATATAAAGAGAACAGCAGTGGGCCCAGGACAGATCCTTGTGGGACGCCTGTGGACAAGTGGAGGGCAGTAGATTGATAGTTCTGTATTTGGACATACTGTGATCTATTTAGCAAATACCATTCAATCCATTTAAGTGTACCTGAGGAGAAATTGTAGCTGGGCAACTTGGACAAAAGAATGCTAACAGTGTCAAATGCCTTCTTGAGATCAAGAAATACAACTCCAACAACACCCCCTTTGTCCAATAGAAATTAGATTTTTTTCTGTAAAGAAACAGGTGGCTGTCTCAGTAGAATAATTGGCTCTGAAGCCGAATTGCATTGGGTGAAGGGCAAAAGAACTGGTATTCAAATGGCTGAAGTCTAGCCTGGAGTCTAGTCTGGAGTTTAAACTGAATGTTTGTGATCACACCATGAAGCTGAAAGCTCCTTATAAAGCTAGTGAGGGACCCTTGAGTCGGGATCGTCACCAGACATCTTGTTTCTATCGGCTCCACGTGAGGCGGGAACACCAGACAACACTGACTAAACTATTAAAACATGTGAATTCTGTCATATTAAATCATACGTTTTGAGTTACTTTGACCAGAAGCCTTTGTGGACCGTGAATATTTATTATTGGATCCTTAGTTGTGTTCAGAGGAGATAAAAGAAGAAAGAGAAACTAAAAACCAGATTAATGGAGTTCAACCTGCTCTTCAGAAAACGTTTATTCTTCACAGAAACAGCGCGGAGAGGAACCATCTGATGATAAACGGGTTAAAAACATACAGAACCGTAAAAACATCAGCTGTGTTCGGTAGAATCCGTCAGATGGATGTACTGAAGCCTCACGATACTTCACGACACCTCAAGACGTTTGGCGGCACACGTTTTGCGGGTTTTCTGCCCGCCAGCCAATCAGATTCGATGCACCGAGCAGGCTGCGCAGCAGCTCGACCAATCATCGTCTGGAGAGGCTCCGGACGGTCCGCCGCGTGCCGCCTCTGAGCCGCGACGTCCCATCCACTCTGCTGGGCGACCTGCCGCTCTCTGCCGCTCCGTGCCGCTCCAGCAGGACGTCGCAGCAGCGGTAGCTAGCCGACAGGCCGCCGCTGCTCTCCGGCTGAGATGCGACTGAAGCTCCGGAGACTCGTTCTCATCCAGAACCGAACCGAAGCGGACTGGGTTCAGTAAGGTACCGAGACCACCGTGATTTCTCCGGTAAAATAACGGGAGCGAGATGTGTGTGTGTCTGTCTCTGCCTGTGTGTGTGTGTGTGTGTGTGTGTGTGTGTGTGTGTGTGTGTGTGTGTGTGTGCGTGTGTGTGCCTGTGTGTGTGTGTGTGTGTGTGTGCGTGCGTGCGTGCGTGTGTGTGTGTGTGGAGTCACAGCAGATGTTCACGTGAAGGAGAAGAGGAGCAGCAGTAAATACTGAGGCCGCCTCCTTCATCCTCTTCTCCTTTTCTTCATCACTTCCTCTCCATCGCTTTATGTTACTGTATTATTTATATTATTAAACTATTTTTATTATATTTTACTGTATTTATATTATTGAACTGTTTTTATTTATATTTTACTGTATTATTTATATTATTAAACTATTTGTATTATATTTACTGTATTTATATTATTGAACTGTTTTTATTTATATTTTACTGTATTATTTATATTAAACTATTTGTATTTATATTTTATTATTTATTCGTTCTTCATTCTGTTATTTTCACTGTGGTTTTATTTTGAAGGACAATCCACCGTACTTCCGTTTCTTCGCAGCCATTTAATCCTTTTCCCACAATGCTTTGTGTCCGCTGCTTCCTGTTTATTGTGACCGTCTCCACCGGTTAAAACATTACCGTTTATGTCTCCGTGTCTCCGTCTAAAGCTCGGTGAGTAACCGAATCACGACTCGTTTGACCGCGGAATCCGGTTACCGTCGTTTATTCCGCCGCTCGCTCTTTTATTTTGACAGTTTACGTTCAGGGAGGAGAAGATCCCTCCGCTTCCTCATCACGGCCCGGACACTCCGCTCACAGACGGCTCTATTTAACTCCTCCTCGCTTTACGACCAACGGGAAACACGTTTTTAAACGTTTTACGGTATTAAACGTAACTAACGGATGTTGTGATGAGTTCGGCTTTCAGATAAACAGAATCAGATGTAAGTTAAGAGGAAATGTCCTCGTTAATAAAATGGATGCGCTGCCAGTAACCGCCCTCCGCGCGACAGTCTGTGGTCGTTATCCGGAGAGAAGAGAGAACCTGTCTAAATGTTTAAATAATAACATGTTGATCATATGTGATTAAATAATAACATGTTGATCATGAGTGTGATTAAATAATAACGGATTTATTAGAGTCGGTCTGGACTAAAGAGAGAGAGAGAGAGGTTCAGTACATAGTGAAGCTCTCTCTCTTAAAACCACTGATTTATGAACGTAGTCCGGTTCAGTTCAACATAATGAATGAAAACGTCTCTTAACGTCCGTGATGATCAGATTTAATATTCATAATATATTAATAATATTAATATATTATATAAATATTAATATTATTAAAGTGTTAGGAGGTCAGAGGTCACCTGTGTTTATTCATGACATCAGGTCAAACTGACCTCAGATCTGCTCTTTGTTTACTATCACGTGATTATTGTTTGTTCATTTAAATTATACTGATAATAATATGTATGTATATATGTATATGTCATGAAGGTTTATTTTATTGTTTTATATTCATATTAAATAAATTCTACATTACATGTTATATTATGATAATAACAACAATGATGTGTGTATTCTGTCACATCTAACTTCTTCTCCCCTTCTTCCTCCTCCTCCCCCCCACACAAGGCTGTAGCCCCTCCCCCTTACAGGGCTGTAGCTCCTCCCCACTTACAGAGCTGTAGCCCCTCCCCCCTCTACAGAGCTGTAGCCCCTCCCCCCTCTACAGAGCTGTAGCCCCTCCCCCCTCTACAGAGCTGTAGCCCCTCCCATACAGAGCTGTAGCTCCTCCCCCACGGAGCTGTAGCTCCTCCCTCCCTTACAGAGCTGTAGCTCCTCCCCTCCCCTGGTTTAGGTCTAGGATGGAGGACCCGGTCTCAGAGTCTGATGCTCTGGGAGCAGACTTCATCACGGTGGAGTTGGACACTCAGCCCATCGAGTACGTGGTGAAGTGGGCCGAGGTCGGCTCTAAGTTCACCATCTCCTGCGTGAAGAAGGACTCGGACGACCCGGCGGACCTGACGGAGCAGCTGAAGGTGGAGACGGAGGAGTCCTTCTTCGCTCCCTACGAGGAGGTGTTCCCCTGTGAGGTGACGGAGCAGAGCGTGGAGATCAAGACCGACTCTGACGACGAGGAGGACGAGGAGGAGGAGGAGGATACCGAGGAGGAGGAGGCACCGGTGGAGGCGGGCGTCAGCCGGACAGACGGAGAGGTGGACTCGGACCTGGCCGACTTTGAGCCAGACGAGCGTCAGTACCGCTGCAGCTACTGTGGGAAGAGCTACAGCCACGCCTCCAGTCTGTATCGGCACCAGCAGACGCACAGCGGCAAGACCACCGGGGGCCCGATGCCGCCCGCCAAGAGGGCCCTGGAGCCCCCCCACCAGGAGGCCCGCTACACCTGCCCCCACTGTGGGATGAGCTTCAAAGGCAGCAGGTAACGGTCTTCATTGATTCTCTTTGTGTCCTTCCTTGATTCTGTTCCTCTTTGTGTCCTTCATTGATTCTGTTTCTCTTTGTGTCTTTCATTGATTCTGTTTCTCTTTGTGTCCTTCATTGATTTGTTTCTCTTTGTGTCTTTCGTTGATTCTGTTTCACTTCATGTCCTTCATTGATTCTGTTTCTCTTTATGTCCTACATTGATTCTGTTCCTCTTTGTGTCCTTCATTGATTCTGTTTCTCTTCATGTCCTTCATTGATTTTTTTTCTCTTCTTGTCCTTCATTGATTATGTGTCTCTTCATTGATTACCTGTCTCTTCATTGATTACCTGTCTCTTTGTGTCTCTTCATTGATTACCTGTCTCTTTGTGTCTCTTCATTGATTACCTGTCTCTTTGTGTCTCTTCATTGATTACCTGTCTCTTCGTGTCCTTCATTGATTCTGTTTCTCTTCGTGTCCTTCATTGATTCTGTTTCTCTTCGTGTCCTTCATTGATTCTGTTTCACTTCATGTCCTTCATTGATTCTGTTTCTCTTCGTGTCCTTCATTGATTCTGTTTCACTTCATGTCCTTCATTGATTCTGTTTCTCTTCGTGTCCTTCATTGATTATGTGTCTCTTCATTGATTACCTGTCTCTTCGTGTCTCTTCATTGATTACCTGTCTCTTCGTGTCTCTTCATTGATTACCTGTCTCTTCATTGATTACCTGTCTCTTTGTGTCCTTCATTGATTCTGTTTCTCTTCGTGTCCTTCATTGATTCTGTTTCTCTTCGTGTCCTTCATTGATTTTTTTTCTCTTCTTGTCCTTCATTGATTCTGTTTCTCTTTGTGGCCAATGATTCTGTTTCTCTTTATGTCCATTGATTCTGTTCCTCTTCATGTCCTTCATTGATTCCGTTTCTTTGTGTCCTTCATTGATTCTGTTTATCTTTGTGGCCATTGATTCTGTTCCTCTTTATGTCCTTCATTGATTCTGTTCCTCTTTATGTCCTTCATTGATTACCTGTCTCTTCGTGTCTCTTCATTGATTACCTGTCTCTTCGTGTCTCTTCATTGATTACGTGTCTCTTCGTGTCTCTTCATTGATTACCTGTCTCTTCATTGATTACGTGTCTCTTTATTGATTGCCTGTCTCTTCATTGATTACGTGTCTCTTCATTACTTATTTGTCTCTTCATTGATTACCTGTCTCTTCGTGTCTCTTCATTGATTACGTGTCTCTTCATTGATTACGTATATCTTCATTGATTACCTGTCTCTTTGTGTCTCTTCATTGATTACGTGTCTCTTCGTGTCTCCTCATTGATTACGTGTCTCTTCATTGATTACCTGTGTCTTTGTGTCTCTTCATTGATTACCTGTCTCTTCGTGTCTCTTCATTGATTACCTGTCTCTTTGTGTCTCTTCATTGATTACCTGTCTCTGTGTCTCTTCATTGATTATGTGTCTCTTCATTGATTACCTGTGTCTTTGTGTCTCTTCATTGATTACGTGTCTCTTCATTGATTACCTGTCTCTTCGTGTCTCTTCATTGATTATCTGTGTCTTTGTGTCTCTTCATTGATTACGTGTCTCTTCATTGATTACCTGTCTCTTCATTGATTACCTGTCTCTTCGTGTCTCTTCATTGATTACGTGTCTCTTCGTGTCTCTTCATTGCAGGATGTTGGGGAGTCACCTGCGGCTGCATGGTAAGAGGAGGATCCATCCCTGTAACATCTGTGGTAAAGAGTTCAACCACAGCTCCAGTCTGTCGCGTCACCGCCTCATCCACAAGAAGGGGAGGGGCCTCCCCAAAGACGTCAAAGACGTGGCCCTCGGTCCCAACATGGCCGCCCTGCGCCACTCGCTGAAGGCCGGCAGCAAGAACAAGAAGCCCAAGAGGCAGCAGAGGCAGCAGCAGCACGTGGCGTCGGCGGCCATCTTGGAGAGTCATGGCGGCGATAAGTTCTACGCCTGCCCTCAGTGTGACATGAGCTTCAGGACGTCCACGCAGCTCTCCAAGCACCAGGTGACCCACGTCAAGGAGCTGCTGGACAACTACACACCGGGCAAGGAGAACCTGGGAGAGACCTCGTCAGACCTCAAGATCCGCCTCAAGCTCTGCTCCCGGGACAAGCCCAACTTCTACACCCTCTGCAAGAAGAACCGGCGCCGCCGGGCGGGTCGGGCCGGCAAACGAGCCTCCACCATCTCTGAAGAGGAGGTGGGGGGAGGAGGAGGAGGAGGAGGAGGAGCCGGTCGACACGGGTGCAGCCAGTGTGGGAAGAGGTTTAGCCACGCCTCCAGTCTGGCTCGGCACCAGCAGACCCACCGTGCCAGCGGCGGGAAGCTGCAGCAGCACCACCAGAAGCAGATCCACGTCAAGACCGGACTCCCCGCCAAGACCAAGACCTACACCTGCGCGGCCTGCAACAAGACCTTCATGCACTCGTCCAGCTTCTCCCGCCACAAGAAGGCCCACCTGGAGGAGGAGCAACGGGCCGCCGCCGCCAAGCGCCGGAAGAGGGTCGTCCTAGACGAGACCGCTCCGCTGGAGTCTGACTCCGAGTGACGGTTCGGACCGTTTTTTTCGACCTGTTCTGGGTTGGTTCTGAATCAGCACTGACTGGTTCTGGACTGGTTTGGGGCCAGTTCTGGAAAAGTTCTAATTTAAAAGGTTCTGGACCAGTTCTCCACCAGTTCTGGACCAGTTGGAGACAGATTCTGGGCTGCCAGGTTTTGTGAACTGGACCTGGTTCTTCTCTGGTGTAGATATCAGCAGGACATCTCCATATATGGTCGTACCAGACCTTTAGCTCTTAAGGATGGGATTAGATTTAAAGTGTTACCCAAGCCCCGCCCCTCCACCTGTCTGTCAGGTTGCACATGGACACTTTCATTCTGCCGCCTCTACACTCCATTTCCCATCAGCCACCTGGGCAGAGAGCTGGGAACTACTGTCGGCTAATTTCCCATTAGCCCCGTTACCCGAATGAAGTAGACATTCAATGTCAGAGTGGCGGCCATCTTTATAGCTGACTCATTCAACACAGCACGCAGTGCATTCTGGGAAACTGATTCTCCAAAGAACTTTGTGCAGGTTCAGGCCTGATGTGGTTCAGGTCTGATCTGGTTCAGGTCTGATGTGGTTCAGGTCTGATGTGGTTCAGGTCTGATCCGGTTCAGGTCTGATCCGGTTCAGGTCTGATGTGGTTCAGGTCTGTTGTGGTTCAGGTCTGATCTGGTTCAGGTCTGATGTGGTTCAGGTCTGATCTGGTTCAGGTCTTGATGTGGTTCAGGTCTGATCTGGTTCAGGTCTGATCTGGTTCAGGTCTTGATCTGGTTCAGGTCTGATCTGGTTCAGGTCTTGATGTGGTTCAGGTCTGATGTGGTTCAGGTTTATTTTCTTTCCTCCCAGACTGGTTGTGATTGGCTGAAGTTCTTTGCCGGTGCAGCGCTGTGATTGGTCGAGCCAGCATTTCCTCCACATTAACGTTTGCATGAAGCTAGTCGGCCATGTTTGTAGTTTTTCGGCGGTGTTGTGGAGGTCGAAGGGTGAACTGCACTTCTTATTTATGAATTTGGAACAATGTTGTAATATATAAATATTTAAATGTGACTGACAAGTAAAAAAGACAAAAACTGCCCTCGTTACCGTAGCAACACCACCGCCACCTTCGTTGTTCTTCGTCTTCATCAGGCAGACAGGAAGTCCAGCTTTTCAAAGTTAAAGCCTCCTTAAAGAGACAAAAGAATCCAGAATAAAACAGACGTATGTGAAGTTATTTAAAGACTCTTAACGGGCGTCTTGGACCAATCAGGGACCAGGTCTTCTTCCTCCCTGACCCCCCCCCCCCAAGCCGTCTGACGGCAGAAGACACTTTGAGTTTGTGAAAACAACCTTTTACTGTGTGAATTGGATTTAATTTAATGGTGAAACTATTTATAAGTGTGTCGCACTACGAACCTCCTGTAGAAGATACTCCTCAGTTCCTCTTCTTGTCCTCCGTACTTTGTTTGATTGGTTTCCAGCGGAGCTTCACCTGCAGATAGAAGGTTGTTCGTCATCGTGTCGTGTTTAACAATAGAATAAAAACCCCAGTTGACATGTTTTGTCTTGCGTTTTGTAATAAACCTTAAAAAAGAAGTTTCCTCTGTTTGTCTTCACTGACCCTGAAGGGGTCCTACGGAAGCCCAGAGAAGACATTACACTTTTTAAATCACATTTTATGGAAAACAATTCTTTCTGCTGCGAAAAAATGAGATCAAAAAAAGGATGCTGCAAGTTTTGATGACTTAGTATCTCAGAAAAAGTTTCAAATTTATGAGATACTACGTTATTTTACATATTTATTTCAAGATGCTTGCTTGTTATTGGAGAAACTAACTCATTATTATTTACTATGACTTTTTATGACATAGTATAGTATGGCTAACTATAGACCGATCTCTAACCTTCACTTCCTCGCTAAGATCCTTGAGAAAGCAGTTGTGAATCAGTTGTGTGACTTTCTACGTAACAATAGTTTATTTGAGGATTTTCAGTCATGATTTAGAAATCATCACAGCACAGAGACAGCTCTGGTGAAAATAACTAATGACCTTCTTATTACATCAGACAAAGGACTTGTCTCTGTTCTTGTCTTGTTAGACCTTAGTGCTGCGTTCAACACCATAGACCATTACATCCTGTTAGAGACTAGAACATTATATTGGCATCAAAGGAACCGCACTGAACTGGTTTAAGTCCTATTTATCAGATCGATCTCAGTTTGTAAACGATGAAACCTCGATGAGGACCAACGTTAGTCATGGTGTTCCACAAGGTTCTGTGCTTGGACCAATTTTGTTCACCTTATATATGCTTCCTTTAGGTAATATTATCAGAGAACACTCTATAAACTTTCATTGTTATGCAGATGATACTCAATTATATATATCAATTAAACCAGATGAAACCAACCAGCTCACTTAACTACAAACATGTCTTAAGGACATAAAAACCTGGATGACCTGCAACTTCCTGATGTTAAACTCAGACTAAACTGAAGTTATTCTACTAGGCCCAGAACACCTCCGACATCAGTTATCTAATGACATAGTTTCTCTAGATGGTATTGCGCTGACATCCAGCTGCACCGTAAAGAATCTTGGAGTCATTTTTGATCAGGATTTGTCTTTTAATTCTCAGATAAAACAAATTTCTAGGACTGCCTTTTTTCACCTACGTAACATTTAAAAAATCAGACACATCCTGTCTCAAAGAGATGCAGAAAAATGAGCTCATGCATTTGTTACTTCTAGACTAGATTACTGTGATTCCTTATTATCAGGCTGCTCTAATAAGTCTCTTAAATCTCTCCAGTTGATCCAGAATGCTGCAGCTCGTGTACTAACAAGAACTAAGAAAAGAGATCATATTAGTCCTGTATTAGCTTCTCTTCACTGGCTCCCTGTAAAATCTAGAATACAATTTAAAATCCTTCTCCTCACCTACAAAGCCCGAACTGGTCAGGCACCATCATATCTTAAGGAGCTTATAGTACAGTGGAGCTGGTGGAACATGTTCTTGGTAGGGCTGTGCCACATCCAATCAATTTCAGCAAACATCCCAGAATGATTTAATGCAGTTAAATATTTAACATTCATTCCAACATGAAAAAAAGCAGTAAATAACACTTTGACAAACACGTCAGGACATCTTATTAATGTCACCCTCACGGGGAATTCAGTATAATATATATATATATATCATATAATAATATTCAGTATAATATAATAATATATATATCATATAATAATATTCAGTATAATATAATATATATATCATATAATAATATTCAGTATAATATAATAATATATATATCATATAATAATATTCAGTATAATATAATAATATATATATCATATAATAATATTCTGTATAATATAATAATATATATATCATATAATAATATTCTGTATAATATAATAATATATATATCATATAATAATATTCAGTATAATATAAAACATATATATATATATATATATATATATCCATTTCTCAGACAGGTGCTTCATGTCCCTCACTGCCTACCCTGGTGTTCTCATGTCTCCTTACCTCCTCCTCCCTCACTCCCTACCCTGGTGTTCTCATGTCTCCTTACCTCCTCCTCCCTCACTCCCTAACTGTCCGTGCTGGTTCTGTCCCTGTTGTTTTAAAAAGATAAATAAGTTATTATCATGACGTCATCCAGCTAGTCAAACCTGTCTGGTGTACAGCTAGTAGAGAAGCTTCATGTGCTGCTTCTCTTTCCTGCTAGTCTGCTGTCTGATTGTGAGGTCAGGCTGATCTGGGATCAGCTCTTTCAGTAGTTTCTCCTCTCAGTTCTCCTCTCAAACGGGTCTTGGAGGAGCAGTGCTCTCCTGTAGAGACTAGTCCCGACGAGAACGTGCAGCTTGAGGCAGAACGAAATCTGCCCCAAGCTGAATCTATTTGAGCACGCTGATTGGCTAACTTGTATGTCACTCATTTATATCTTTAGTCAGCATTAAAGCATCATTGGCTAAACTGCTTCATAGACCCGCCTCTTTGGGGCAGTTTCTCCAGCGCCCCAGCAGCTGAGACGTGCACACGGGGAGAGGACGAGCAGGAAAAGCATATATTTACCGCAGATATCATATTTTACACATATTACTGGGTGATTCCATGTTTCAAAAACACAAATATTGACAATTTGTATAGTTTATTATTTGTATTTTAATTTTTTTAAATTATTTGTAGCTCAAGGGGGGGCGGCGCCCTCGCGCCCTCTAAAAAGCCGCCACTGATATAGTACCATATTACCCTAAATTCAGGGTTACTTGTGGTTCCTAGAGTCTTAAAAAGTAGGATGGGAGCCAGAGCCTTCAGTTATTAAGATCCTCTTCTGTGGAACCAGCTTCCCGTTTCAGTCCGGGGGGCAGACCACATTTAAGAGTAGGCTTAAGACTTTCCTTTTCAATAGTGCTTATAGTTAGGGCTGGCTCAGGTTTATAGTTAGGGCTGGCTCAGGTTTATAGTTAGGGCTGGCTCAGGTTTATAGTTAGGGCTGGCTCAGGTTTATAGTTAGGGCTGGCTCAGGTTTATAGTTAGGGCTGGCTCAGGTTTATAGTTAGGGCTGGCTCAGGTTTATAGTTAGGCCTGGCTCAGGTTTATAGTTAGGGCTGGCTCAGGTTTATAGTTAGGGCTGGCTCAGGTTTATAGTTAGGGCTGGCTCAGGTTTATAGTTAGGGCTGGCTCAGGTTTATAGTTAGGGCTGGCTCAGGTTTATAGTTAGGGCTGGCTCAGGTTTATAGTTAGGGCTGGCTCAGGTTTATAGTTAGGGCTGGCTCAGGTTTATAGTTAGGGCTGGCTCAGGTTTATAGTTAGGGCTGGTTCAGGTTTATAGTTAGGGCTGGTTCAGGTTTATAGTTAGGGCTTGCTCAGATTTATAGTTAGGGCTGGTTCAGGTTTATAGTTAGGGCTTGCTCAGATTTATAGTTAGGGCTGGTTCAGGTTTATAGTTAGGGCTTGCTCAGGTTTATAGTTAGGGCTTGCTCAGGTTTATAGTTAGGGCTTGCTCAGGTTTATAGTTAGGCCTGGCTCAGGTTTATAGTTAGGGCTGGCTCAGGTTTATAGTTAGGGCTGGCTCAGGTTTATAGTTAGGGCTGGCTCAGGTTTATAGTTAGGGCTGGTTCAGGTTTATAGTTAGGGCTGGTTCAGGTTTATAGTTAGGGCTTGCTCAGATTTATAGTTAGGGCTGGTTCAGGTGTATAGTTAGGGCTTGCTCAGATTTATAGTTAGGGCTGGTTCAGGTTTATAGTTAGGGCTTGCTCAGGTTTATAGTTAGGGCTTGCTCAGATTTATAGTTAGGGCTTGCTCAGGTTTATAGTTAGGGCTGGCTCAGGTTTATAGTTAGGGCTGGTTCAGGTTTATAGTTAGGGCTGGCTCAGGTTTATAGTTGGGACTGGCTCAGGTTTATAGTTAGGGCTGGATCAGGTTTATAGTTGGGGCTGGCTCAGGTTTATAGTTAGGGCGGGCTCAGGTTTATAGTTAGGGCTGGATCAGGTTTATAGTTAGGGCTGGATCAGGTTTATAGTTAGGGCTGGATCAGGTTTATAGTTAGGACTGGCTCAGGTTTATAGTTAGGGCTGGCTCAGGTTTATAGTTGGGACTGGCTCAGGTTTATAGTTAGGGCTGGCTCAGGTTTATAGTTGGGGCTGGCTCAGGTTTATAGTTAGGGCTGGCTCAGGTTTATAGTTAGGGCTGGCTCAGGTTTATAGTTAGGGCTGGCTCAGGTTTATAGTTAGGGCTGGCTCAGGTTTATAGTTGGGGCTGGCTCAGGTTTATAGTTGGGGCTGGCTCAGGTTTATAGTTGGGGCTGGCTCAGGTTTATAGTTGGGACTGGCTCAGGTTTATAGTTAGGGCTGGCTCAGGTTTATAGTTAGGGCTGACTCAGGTTTATAGTTAGGGCTGGCTCAGGTTTATAGTTAGGGCTGGCTCAGGTTTATAGTTAGGGCTGGATCAGGTTTATAGTTGGGGCTGGATCAGGTTCATAGTTGGGGCTGGATCAGGTTCATAGTTGGGACTGGCTCAGGTTTGCCTTGGACCAGCCCCTAGATAAGCTGCTATAGGCCTAGACTGCCGGGGGACTTCCTAGGATACACTGAGCTCCTCTTCTGTATGAATTCATGTCCCATTAATGCTCATTACTGACTTTGTTTCTTCCCTGGAGTCTTTGTGCTTTCTCGTCTCACAGGTTCCATGGATCGAAGTTTTATCTGGACCCTGGTCCTTCCTCCCGCCATGGCCCTGCTGACTCCCACTGCTAATATTATTTTTTATTATTACTCACATTACTAATTTTATATTACCGATACCATTAACGCACATTACTGACTTTGCTTCTTCACAAGAGTCTCTGTGTATTCTCACCTTGCAGGATTCCGTGGATCCGGGTTATACCTGGACCTGGTCTTACCCCCTGCTGTGGTTCTGTCATATGCATTGAATGTGTTGTAACTCTGTTATGTTGTTCATTCTGTACACATGACATCTATCACACTTCTGTCCATCCTGATAGAGGGATCCCTCCTCTGTTGCGCTCCTCTTTCCTCCCCGTTAAAGGTTTTTTGGGAGAGTTCTTCGTGATGTGAGGACGGAGGATGTCGTATGTGTACAGATTGTAAAGCCCTCTGAGGAGAATTTGTGATTTTGGGCTATACAAAAATGAATTGAATTGAAAGTGTAGTATGTCATAAAAAGTTAAAACACAGAACCTTTGATTGTCAAACATGTCCACTTTATTTTTCTTTTGTACATGAACATATGTACAAAATGGTACTTTGATTCTATGTATTGTTCTAATAAAGTACTAATAAAGCACTACATATGTACAGGAGGGTTCTACTGTTTCCTGTTCTTTCTCTAAACATTTCATCCAAAACGATGTCGACCTTAAATTAAACTCATGATCTTTAAATGTCTGTCGTTAACGAGAAGCTTCGGTGCTCTAAACAAATGCCAATATGTGGAATATTACCCAGAATTCATCACATCTGTTCAATAAACATCAAACTGCATTTGATATGACAAAACATCCCAAAACACAAAACATATGTTTGTGACATCATTCAGTTAATTCTGGTGCTTTTATTAAAACATTTGTTTTTATTTATATCAAACTATATTTAACAGAAAATAAGAGTTTGACTTCAGTGATTTTAACTCATTGTTTGGTGACATGAACCGTAATTTAAACATTATCTTAAACTAAACGTGTTCAACATCCTGAAATACTCATTAAATATAATGATATAACTCATAACGAGTTATAAAAGATTCTCTTTGAATCAGTGAACTACAGATCAGAGAGCAGAGCATCATGGGACATCTGTGGTTAAACTTTAGTTTTCTGCTTTTAAAAGATGTAAAATCTAACATTTAGCTCTGCTTTTATTTTGGCGGGATGAAAACCTCAGACATGGTTTATGGAGTTCTGGTCCAGAACTGTCTGAGGTTCTGGTTCCTCCAGCAGCTGGAAACTTTGACCCACGGAGAACGTTTCGGCTTCTCTCATTGGCTGAACGTCGATGACGTCATCACTAACATTCAAATAAAACAGAACATAAATGATGGATGCTGATTGGACGTCTACATTCACTGTGTCTCCTCGTCATCATCATCATCATCATCATCACAGAGCCGTGCTGACAGGTGATTGGTCGGCTCAGGTCGAGGGGGCGGGGCTCTGTGCTGCGTTCAGGTGTCACGGGACAGATGTAGCGATGTGGAGAAGCTCTTTTCCACAGCAGGAACTGAACGACCAGGATCAAGACCAGAACCAGGATCAGGAAGTGGAGCCAATATTGATCTTCTTTGTTTACATGCAGCTCTTAAACATGTTTTTTTTTATTATTTACTCCTGAAGTCATTTGTTTTATAAATAAAATATAAAGACAACAGGTGTTAGATGATTGTGTGAAGACCAACGCTCCCTGAACGTCACACAGAGGGATCGTTATCATTTGAAGATCTTCTCTGTAAATGTGGTTCTAACGTGACCTCACTGAGGAACCGAAGCACAACGTTCCTTCACAGCTCCGAACGGTTCTGGAGAGGAAAAGGCCCGTTGGCGATGCGTTCAGGGACCTTCGGTCTTGGTGTGAACGAGGCTGCCTTCAAGTCACCTGGATGAACACAGATGCAGGTGTCGGAGGTGATGTCATTGTTACATGACCTGAACCGGGAGGCGGGACGGACGTCTACGCAGCGTCCTGCTCGTTAGCGGCCACCGGGGTCAGACGGCTTCAACCTCCACCAATCAGAGAGTCTGGCTCAGAAGGGACCGCCTCCCCCCGGTCAGAGGGCCTCCTGATTGGCTGTTAGGTACTCCTCGGCCCTCTTGTGAGCCTCCAGAGCTTTGATGGTGTAGACGTCCTGAGGAAGCTCAGACTTCCTCCTCATCAGGACCTTGTCCTTCTTCAGGTCCTTCAGACCCTGAGACAGGGGGGGCAGAACCAGACCAGGATCAGGGTACACTAATGAGTGTATTAGAGACAGAGAGAGAGAGACAGACAGACACAGAGAGAGAGAGAGAGAGAGAGAGAGAGAGAGAGACACAGACAGACAGACAGAGACACAGACAGACAGACAGAGACAGAGACACAGACAGACAGAGACACAGACAGACAGACAGAGACACAGACACACAGACAGACAGGTTACCTGTGAGGCCTCACTCTCCACAGTCTTCTTTAACAGCTGGATGTCTTCAGCTGTTGGCGTCTCTGTTTCCATTGAGTACACAGCTACAGTACTATCACTGTACAACATGTACTGTAAATATACACAAAACATAGATATTCATAACCGCTGCATAATTCACATTCAAAAACACATTTATTATGTTAAATAATCACTAATCATGTTAAACACTCATCACGTTAAACACTCATCACGTTAAACACTCATCACGTTAATCACTCATCACGTTAATCACTCATCACGTTAATCACTCATCACGTTAAACACTCATCACGTTAAACACTCATCACGTTAAACACTCATCACGTTAAACACTCATCATGTTAAATAAACAATAGTAAAAAGAAACAGAACTGACCTCTTCCTGTGGGTGGAGTCCTGGGCGGAGGGGGTGGAGCCTATTGCTCTGAAAGAAAGGAACGCAGTTAATTACATAAAGATCACTTAACACTAAAAAGTTTTTTTCAGCATAATGGGTATTTTTACTTTTCATACTTTAACCTGTTGGGCCCTAGACGATTTTTGGACTAATTTTCGAAAATATTGTACACATACGCAAAGGGCCCAACTACAAGGTATATGTGAACCATTGCAAAGAATTATTAACACTAAGAAGGGTTTGCTCATATGATTTGAGTAAATAGGTTCAGTACATTACTGGTTAATGGCTGCTGAAGATGGAACACAGCCCTATGTCAAATTCGTATGGTGAGAAAGCACTATTATTCATAATGCAATATTAAATTAGGCAGGGTGAAGCCTAAAACCCACCCACCATCATAGCAAATGATGGCAGTAGTCACCTACAAAAGAATTTGAGTGAATAGAGTGAAGTAGGCCCGAGCAAGAGACATAAACGTGTACGAGAGGTCACGAGAGGTCGTCATGTCAGAAACAGCCTCTCCAGCTGTTCCATTGTACTTTTAGAAGCTAAATAACTATATATTTAACTTCCTTTATCCTTCTACATGCTCAATATATCACATACAGCAGTTAGAAATCATTTTGGAGAGCTGGAACCGTCTCCAAAGCTCTCCAAGCCGGCGAGCTACGGGAGGATTGCGCAATAGTTGGTGTGTATTGGGCCGTTGTAGAGCCCCTGATTGGTCGATTTTCGTTTTTTTTCGCTCTGTGCACGTGGCTGCATGTGGCCAATCGAATGGCGTTAACAGATTTACCAGGAAGTGTTTAGATTTCCGAAAAAATCCGATCTACGCCGAAGTGCCGGCGCGTAAACACCCGAGACTGCCTCGCTGGAAACTTGTCCCCCCCGCGTGTGTGACCCCCCTTCCTTTGTTTCACAACATTTTTTACAACTGAAATGGACAGCAGGAGCCGTTTCTGCGGTCAAAAAGGACTATAAGGACACTGTTTGATGATTTTGCTTCAAAACTGTGAGTACCATCCCATAATTATTTGGCTGAGTTATTGTTGCTGGGGGCTGCTGTTCCCCCGGTCAACTTTGAAGGGTTTCCCAGAGAGGAAATCAGAGATGTAGGGTCGGAGCGTGGTTGAATGCTACGGCTGCTAACTACATAGCATTAAGCTCTCAGGTTGATTTGCGTCTTTTGAGAGGCTATTTCGGGTGCGTATGTCGGCCGAATGAACGCGAAAAAGTGACGATATTTAGCACGAGGCTAGGAATGTTGTCTTAGATTGTGTTTTATTGTGTTTTGAGTGTGTAAAGTGTTACACATGCTTCGGTTCATGAGAAATTCTTCGTTCAAACGCTATGCTCCATGGTTGTGGAAATATTATATTTGCTACCGAAAATAGCTTTCTTCGGTACCAGTCGGTACCAATCGGTACCACTAGGCGCCCTACCGGGCGCCTCTCGGGCTAGAAAGGTTAAGTACATTTTGCTGATAATATACTACTTCTACTGAGATGATGAGAGGATGTACTCCAGGAATATTTCCTACTGTTACACATCTTTTCTCTATTAATATATACTTGCCACTTTAATAATATACTTGTTTTAACATACGGATATGCGTTTGTTTGTTTACCAAAATAAATGATGTCATACTATTGCACTGTGTTTCTTGTTTCTTGTTATGCACCATTCACCAAGTCAAATTCCTTGTATGCGTAACGTACTTGGCAATAAACGGTTCTGATTCTGATGACATTTTCAATGCAGGACTTGTACTTGTAGTAGAGTATCTTCATTGTATATATAAATATACATACATATATATTTGTATACGACAGTAGAGTGGAGTACCTGGGGGTTTTGTCTGGCCAAGTCCTCTATCTTGTGCCAGATCTCCTCTCTCTCCTTCAGCTTATATTTCTCTCTGCAGACAGAAGAGGATCAATCATTTGGTGACATGTGTCTGGTTTTGATGTTCGTGTAAACACTGGTACTGTGAGTGGTACAAAGACTCAAACACTGGTACTGTGAGTGGTACAAAGACTCAAACACTGGTACTGTGAGTGGTACAAAGACTCAAACACTGGTACTGTGAGTGGTACAAAGACTCAAACACTGGTACTGTGAGTGGTACAAAGACTCAAACACTGGTACTGTGAGTGGTACAAAGACTCAAACACTGGTACTGTGAGTGGTACAAAGACTCAAACACTGGTACTGTGAGTGGTACAAAGACTCAAACACTGGTACTGTGAGTGGTACAAAGACTCAAACACTGGTACTGTGAGTGGTACAAAGACTCAAACACTGGTACTGTGAGTGGTACAAAGACTCAAACACTGGTACTGTGAGTGGTACAAAGACTCAAACACTGGTACTGTGAGTGGTACAAAGACTCAAACACTGGTACTGTGACTGGTACAAAGACTCAAACACTGGTACTGTGACTGGTACAAAGACTCAAACACTGGTACTGTGACTGGTACAAAGACTCAAACACTGGTACTGTGACTGGTACAAAGACTCAAACACTGGTACTGTGACTGGTACAAAGACTCAAACACTGGTACTGTGACTGGTACAAAGACTCAAACACTGGTACTGTGACTGGTACAAAGACTCAAACACTGGTACTGTGACTGGTACAAAGACTCAAACACTGGGACTGGTACAAAGACTCAAACACTGGTACTGTGACTGGTACAAAGACTCAAACACTGGTACTGTGAGTGGTACAAAGACTCAAACACTGGTACTGTGACTGGTACAAAGACTCAAACACTGGTACTGTGACTGGTACAAAGACTCAAACACTGGTACTGTGACTGGTACAAAGACTCAAACACTGGTACTGTGACTGGTACAAAGACTCAAACACTGGTACTGTGACTGGTACAAAGACTCGAACACTGGTACTGTGTTCTTACTTCTGTTTCTCGGCTTTGTACTGCTGCGTGCAGTCATCAAACAGCTTCTGGTTCATCTCCATGAAGAGCTTCAGAGCGTTGTAGATCAGACCGTGGATCGTCCTGAGGAACAGGACCAACAGTTTATCTACAGAACCACTTCAGTCCGTCTGTGGTATGAAACCAGCCTTACACCTCTAATGGAGACTGTACATCAACCTGCAGTGATTGATCAGTGTACTGATCAGGGTACTGATCAGTGTACTAATCAGGGTACTGATCAGTGTACTAATCAGTGTACTGATCAGTGTACTGATCAGGGTACTGATCAGTGTACTAATCAGGGTACTGATCAGTGTACTAATCAGTGTACTAATCAGTGTACTGATCAGTGTACTAATCAGTGTACTGATCAGTGTACTGATCAGTGTACTGATCAGTGTACTGATCAGGGTACTGATCAGTGTACTAATCAGGGTACTGATCAGTGTACTAATCAGTGTACTGATCAGTGTACTAATCAGTGTACTGATCAGTGTACTGATCAGTGTACTAATCAGGGCACTGATCAGTGTACTAATCAGTGTACTGATCAGTGTACTGATCAGTGTACTAATCAGTGTACTGATCAGTGTACTGATCAGTGTACTAATCAGGGCACTGATCAGTGTACTAATCAGTGTACTGATCAGTGTACTGATCAGTGTACTAATCAGTGTACTGATCAGTGTACTGATCAGTGTACTAATCAGGGTACTGATCAGTGTACTGATCAGTGTACTGATCAGTGTGTTGATCAGGGTACTGGTCACTGTGTTGATCAGTGTGTTGATCAGTGTATTGATCAGTGTGTTGATCGGTGTGTTGATCAGTGTGTTGATCGGTGTGTTGATCAGTGTGTTGATCAGTGTGTTGATCAGTGTGTTGATCAGTGTGTTGATCAGGGTACTGGTCACTGTGTTGATCAGTGTGTTGATCAGTGTGTTGATCAGTGTATCGATCAGTGTATCGATCAGTGTGTGTCGATCAGTGTGTTGATCAGTGTGTTGATCAGTGTGTTGATCAGTGTGTTGATCAGTGTATCGATCAGTGTGTGTGTGTTACTTGTTCCAGTGGCTCTTGGAGTTCTTGTAGAGGGCCGGGAACATGATGGGGAGGATCTTAGCAGCGTTGTCACTAATCAGACTCATGATGTACTCGTTGTTCCAGTAATACAGAGCCCGCTCTGCCACCTGTGACACAGCAATATGTCTTCATCATCATAAATCTTCATCATCAGGTACACACATATTCATATATCAATATAATATATTATACATATTTATTTCACTTTAACACACCAAGGAACACGAAAATAAAGCTGATTCTAGTTCCGAGGTTTGAGGAAGTCGCTCTGGTCTGGTTCTGGGTCAGGTAGTGTGAGGTTGAGTTCTGATCTAGTTTATGTTCTGGTCCTGGTTCTGGGTCAGGTAGTGTGAGGTTGAGTTCTGATCTAGTTTATGTTCTGGTCCTGGTTCTGGGTCAGGTAGTGTGAGGTTGAGTTCTGATCTAGTTTATGTTCTGGTCCTGGTTCTGGGTCAGGTAGTGTGAGGTTGAGTTCTGATCTAGTTTATGTTCTGGTCCTGGTTCTGGGTCAGGTAGTGTGAGGTTGAGTTCTGATCTAGTTTATGTTCTGGTCCTGGTTCTGGGTCAGGTAGTGTGAGGTTGAGTTCTGATCTAGTTTATGTTCTGGTCCTGGTTCTGGGTCAGGTAGTGTGAGGTTGAGTTCTGATCTAGTTTATGTTCTGGTCCTGGTTGTGGGTCAGGTAGTGTGAGGTTGAGTTCTGATCTAGTTTATGTTCTGGTCCTGGTTCTGGGTCAGGTAGTGTGAGGTTGAGTTCTGATCTAGTTTATGTTCTGGTCCTGGTTCTGGGTCAGGTAGTGTGAGGTTGAGTTCTGATCTAGTTTATGTTCTGGTCCTGGGTCAGGTAGTGTGAGGTTGAGTTCTGATCTAGTTTATGTTCTGGTCCTGGTTCTGGGTCAGGTAGTGTGAGGTTGAGTTCTGATCTAGTTTATGTTCTGGTCCTGGGTCAGGTAGTGTGAGGTTGAGTTCTGATCTAGTTTATGTTCTGGTCCTGGTTCTGGGTCAGGTAGTGTGAGGTTGAGTTCTGATCTAGTTTATGTTCTGGTCCTGGTTCTGGGTCAGGTAGTGTGAGGTTGAGTTCTGATCTAGTTTATGTTCTGGTCCTGGGTCAGGTAGTGTGAGGTTCAGTTCTGATCTAGTGTCCTGGTCCTGGTTCTGGTCCGATTCCTGGTTCTGGTCCTAGTCCTAGTCCTGGTACCTGGAAGTGTGGACTGGACACACACTTGGCCAGCTGTCTGAAGAGCGGCTCCTGGACCTTGACGAACTCCGAGGGCTCGATGACGTCCAGGATCTCCTCCAGCTCGTTGAGGAACATCACCTCTTTGGGACTGTGAGTCTTGGGCCAGAACTTCAGCAGACCTATGATCACCTGGAGGGGTCAGAGGTCACGGGGTCACCTGAGGGTTACACTCATCACATGTTGTCATGGAGACAGGAGGGAGACTCACCGGCTCCGTCAGACTGCTGTCTTTCTCCAGGAACTGGACCACACAGTACGCCAGCTGGAGGAGAGAGAGACAGGTAGAGAGACAGACAGGTAGAGAGACAGACAGATAGAGAGACAGAGAGAGAGACAGGGAGAGAGTGAGACAGGTAGGGAGAGAGACAGGTAGAGAGACAGGTAGATAGAGAGACAGGGAGAGAGTGAGACAGGTAGGGAGAGAGACAGGTAGAGAGACAGACAGATAGACAGACAGAGAGAGAGAGAGAGAGAGAAAGACAGAGAGAGAGACACATGGAGAGAGTGAGACAGGTAGGGAGAGAGAGAGAGACAAAGAGAGAGTGAGACAGACAAAAGAACAGACAGACAGACATACACACACACACACAGACAAAAGAACAAACAGACAGACAGACAGACAGACAGACAGACAGACCTGTGGGTGGTAGACACTGAGAGACTTGACTTTATGAAGCGGCAGCAGAACTCTGATGAGAAACATCTTGTGTTCTTCTTTCAGAGGGAGAGCGAAGCCGTTGATGATGCTGAGAGAGAGAGACAGTTAACATTAGTGGTGTAACGGATCACGGATCGATCCGTGATCCGTTCGGATCACCCCTCATGGTTCGGATCACCCCTCACGGTTCGGATCACTCGTGAATCAATTGATCACTCGAATCAATTGAGTATTTTTTTCCTTTTTTTTACAGTGTAATCCTCATAGTGTGTAACACAGTTTTACTGCTGCTGTTCCTTTTCAAGTAACAAGTCCCCGAATATCAATGCAGAGTGTCAGTGAACAGATATAAAGCATGTGTTCACGTCAACGGAGCAGGTTAAAAGCATTTAACGGCCAAAGTGATGGCGAGCGGAGGAGCTTCAGAAGCCCCCGGGTCATTTAAGTCACAAGTTTGGGAGCATTTTGTCTTCCCTGTAAAGTATAATGACGGATAAGGGTGGTGGACAAAACCGTTACAGTATGTAGGCGTTATTTAAAGAGAAAGATACGATAACGGCAATACATCGGCATGTCCACACATATGAAGAGACACCATCCCGTCTGTCAGCGACGGGGGACACTCCGGTGTGGAAAACAAAGGATTTCAAAATCTGGTTAAAATGCTTGAGCCACGCTATAAATCCACTCACGCACCCACTTCAGTGTGAAGCTTGTTCCTCTATGACGAGGAAAAGACTGTGACACGCCCCCTCTGTGAGAGTCACACAGACAGGTGCTGTAGACACGCCCCCTCTGTGAGAGTCACACAGACAGGTGCTGTAGACACGCCCCCTCTGTGAGAGTCACACAGACAGGCGCTGTAGACACGCCCCCTCTGTGAGAGTCACACAGACAGGCGCTGTAGACACGCCCCCTCTGTGAGAGTCACACAGACAGGTGCTGTAGACACGCCCCCTCTGTGAGAGTCACACAGACAGGCGCTGTAGACACACCCCCTCTGTGAGAGTCACACAGACAGGTGCTGTAGACACGCCCCGACAGGTGCTGTAGACACACCCCCTCTGTGAGAGTCACACAGACAGGTGCTGTAGACACGCCCCCTCTGTGAGAGTCACACAGACAGGTGCTGTAGACACGCCCCCTCTGTGAGAGTCACACAGACAGGTGCTGTAGTCACGCCCCCTCTGTGAGAGTCACTCAGACAGGTGCTGTAGACACGCCCCCTCTGTGAGAGTCACTCAGACAGGTGCTGTAGACACGCCCCCTCTGTGAGAGTCACTCAGACAGGTGCTGTAGACACGCCCCCTCTGTGAGAGTCACACAGACAGGTGCTGCAGACACGCCCCCTCTGTGAGAGTCACACAGACACACACCTGGTGCAGGTGCTGACAGAAGCATCAGAGTGATGCTAGACAGGCCCAATAGTAACAGTCACCACAGAAAGGTCTACCCTCTCCCCAGACAATGGAGATATTCTCATCTTTTTGAAAATAATGTCACAGTAATGTGAACATTATTGTGTATTTGAATGACATAACCTGACAGGAAGTAAACACAGACCCAAGTTGTTGCTGATCAGTTCAGTTCAGTGTAAACAGTGAAGCTAGCTCACATATTCTTTCAATATTGATCAAAGGACGAGGGCATCAACATACCTCATGTTGCACTTAAACTTAACAGAATTGAATATTCTTGAATGTTTTATTTTTATTTATTTATTTCATTTTGTTTCAAACTGGACATCTTCAATATTTTAGTTTTCATGTAAGACTATAGCCCAAAGTTGTTTTCTTTAAGTGTTCTTGAAGTTCTTTAATTAATAAATGGAAAGCAAAGTTATATTTGACTCCTCCCCTTTTCTTTGTTGATCCGAACTGTGACTCAAGAACCGTGATCCGAACAGTGAGGTTTGTGATCCGTTGCACCCCTAGTTAACATCGTCATGACGACCAACGTGCGTGTGTTACCCATCGTCATGACGACCAACGTGCGTGTGTTACCTCCCAAGGATCTCCAGCAGTTCAGCGATGCCGTTGTGATGTTCTGTCTCATAGATGAATCTGTAGAACAGAAGATCAATAGCTGATCATACAGAAGGTTATTGATCAATAGATGATCATACAGAAGGTTATTGATCAATAGATGATCACACAGAAGGTTATTGATCAATAGATGATCACACAGAAGGTTATTGATCAATAGATGATCACACAGAAGGTTATTGATCAATAGATGATCATACAGAAGGTTATTGATCAATAGATGATCACACAGAAGGTTATTGATCAATAGATGATCACACAGAAGGTTATTGATCAATAGATGATCACACAGAAGGTTATTGATCAATAGATGATCACACAGAAGGTTATTGATCAATAGATGATCATACAGAAGGTTATTGATCAATAGATGATCATACAGAAGGTTATTGATCAATAGATGATCATACAGAAGGTAATTGATCAATAGATGATCACACAGAAGGTTATTGATCAATAGATGATCACACAGAAGGTTATTGATCAATAGATGATCACACAGAAGGTTATTGATCAATAGATGATCACACAGAAGGTTATTGATCACTAGATGATCACACAGAAGGTTATTGATCAATAGATGATCACACAGAAGGTTATTGATCAATAGATGATCACACAGAAGGTTATTGATCAATAGATGATCACACAGAAGGTTATTGATCAATAGATGATCATACAGAAGGTTATTGATCAATAGATGATCATACAGAAGGTTATTGATCAATAGATGATCATACAGAAGGTAATTGATCAATAGATGATCACACAGAAGGTTATTGATCAATAGATGATCACACAGAAGGTTATTGATCAATAGATGATCACACAGAAGGTTATTGATCAATAGATGATCACACAGAAGGTTATTGATCAATAGATGATCACACAGAAGGTTATTGATCAATAGATGATCACACAGAAGGTTATTGATCAATAGATGATCACACAGAAGGTTATTGATCAATAGATGATCACACAGAAGGTTATTGATCAATAGATGATCACACAGAAGGTTATTGATCAATAGATGATCACACAGAAGGTTATTGATCAATAGATGATCACACAGAAGGTTATTAATCAATAGATGATCACACAGAAGGTTATTGATCAATAGATGATCACACAGAAGGTTATTAATCAATAGATGATCACACAGAAGGTTATTGATCAATAGATGATCATACAGAAGGTTATTGATCAATAGATGATCACACAGAAGGTTATTGATCAATAGCTGATCATACAGAAGGTTATTAATCAATAGATGATCACACAGAAGGTTATTGATCAATAGATGATCATACAGAAGGTTATTGATCAATAGATGATCACACAGAAGGTTATTGATCAATAGCTGATCATACAGAAGGTTATTAATCAATAGATGATCACACAGAAGGTTATTGATCAATAGATGATCACACAGAAGGTTATTGATCAATAGATGATCATACAGAAGGTTATTGATCAATAGATGATCACATAGAAGGTTATTAATCAATAGATGATCATACAGAAGGTTATTGATCAATAGATGATCACACAGAAGGTTATTGATCAATAGATGATCACACAGAAGGTTATTGATCAATAGATGATCACACAGAAGGTTATTGATCAATAGATGATCACACAGAAGGTTATTGATCAATAGATGATCACACAGAAGGTTAATCACACGGAAGGTTATTGATCAATAGATGATCACACAGAAGGTTAATCACACGGAAGGTTATTGATCAATAGATCATCATACAGAAGGTTATTGATCAATAGATGACCACACAGGTTATTGATCAATAGATGATCATACGGAAGGTTATTGATCAATAGATGATCACACAGAAGGTTATTGATAAATAGATGATCATACAGGTTATTGATCAATAGATGATCACACAGGTTATTGATTGATAGATGATCATACAGAAGGTTATTGATCAATAAATGATCATACAGAAGGTTATTGATCAATAGATGATCACACAGAAGGTTATTGATCAATAGATGATCACACAGAAGGTTATTGATCAATAGATGATCACACAGAAGGTTATTGATCAATAGATGATCACACAGAAGGTTATTAATCAATAGATGATCACACAGAAGGTTATTGATCAATAGATGATCATACAGAAGGTTATTGATCAATAGATGATCATACAGAAGGTTATTGATCAATAGATGATCACACAGAAGGTTATTGATCAATAGCTGATCATACAGAAGGTTATTAATCAATAGATGATCACACAGAAGGTTATTGAGCAATAGATGATCACACAGAAGGTTATTGATCAATAGATCATCATACAGAAGGTTATTGATCAATAGATGACCACACAGGTTATTGATCAATAGATGATCATACGGAAGGTTATTGATCAATAGATGATCACACAGAAGGTTATTGATAAATAGATGATCATACAGGTTATTGATCAATAGATGATCACACAGGTTATTGATCAATAGATGATCACACAGGTTATTGATTGATAGATGATCATACAGAAGGTTATTGATCAATAGATGATCATACAGAAGGTTATTGATCAATAGATGATCACACAGAAGGTTATTGATCAATAGATGATCACACAGAAGGTTATTAATCAATAGATGATCATACAGAAGGTTATTGATCAATAGATGATCACACAGAAGGTTATTGATCAATAGATGATCATACAGGTTATTGATCAATAGATGATCACATAGAAAGGTTATTGATAAATAGATGATCATACAGAAGGTTATTGATCAATAGATGATCATACAGAAGGTTATTGATAAATAGATGATCATACAGAAGGTTATTGATCAATAGATTATCATACTGAAGGTTATTGATCGATAGCTGATCAAACAGAAGGTTATTGATCAATAGACCATCATACTGAAGGTTATTGATCGATAGCTGATCATACAGAAGTTTATTGATCGATAGCTGATCATACAGAAGATTATTGATCGATAGATGATCATACAGAAGGTTATTGATCAATAGATGATCATACAGACTAAAATCGATAGCAGACGGATATTGATCCTGACCTGTAGAAGATGTTGTTGATCTGGCGCCTGATGTAGGCTCGGAGGCCCAGGAACTTTCCGTAGATGCGGTGCAGGATGGTCTTCAGGAAGTCTCTCTCTCTGGGGTCCTCACTGTCAAACAGCTCCAGCAGCTTGGAAACAAACGTTAAAGTCAAACCTCTCCTCCTTCTTCTTCTTCTCAAGATGCTCCTCTGTTCTCTAGACCAGCGGTCCACAACCTTTTTTGCGTCACGGACCGGTTTGATGTAAGACAATATTTTCACGGACCGGCCTTCAAGGTGTGTCGGATAAACGCGACGAAATAAAATGATACGATCGTCATGAAAACAAATATAAAATGCATAATAAATACAACTCACAATAATGAATCAGTGGAGCCCTGAGCTTGTTTCTCTGCAACGAGACGTCCCATCTGGGGTAAAGGGAGACAATGACACCTGAAGTGTGTTCCTCATGTCCAGTCTACTTCGCTTTGTTTTGACTGCTGTCACTGCAGAACATCCCGCTTCACAAAGAGGATGTGTGAAATGGAAGCAGGGTGTTCAGTGCTTTAGTG
This sequence comes from Leptoclinus maculatus, assembly GCA_032191485.1. Classification (NCBI taxonomy): domain Eukaryota; kingdom Metazoa; phylum Chordata; class Actinopteri; order Perciformes; family Stichaeidae; genus Leptoclinus; species Leptoclinus maculatus. The sequence continues at coordinate 44,718 of JAVDOI010000248.1, read as the reverse complement.
GTGATCTCAGGATACTCAGCCTTGATTTTAACCCTAAACACCAGCAGAGTTGTTGTCTCAAACATACTTTTAAGGCCACCGTCATTTACAACCTCCAGCAGCTGATCTTCCTCTGTCGACACATGTTCTGCAGAGCGGTTTGGTGCGTCAGAATTACTCCTGATGTTTAATTAGACTCCTGATATTGTCTGTTAAATGAAGTTTTCTTTTTCTTGTAGGTTGTAGGCTCTTCTTCTGTCTCCTTAGTGGGCCTAACCCTTTACAAAGAAGCTCTCCACAAGTTATTTACTCATTTTCTCTAACTTGTGGGCTTAATTTTTGAGGTAACGCATCACGTGACCGAGACGAGCGTCTTGACATGTCAAGAGCCACAGGCGGATGAAATTGGGAGAGAATCCGGTCATTTTTCAAAATAAAACTTATTTCAGACTCTGATAATCAATAAAACGGAAATAATATAATATTTATTCTTTCTGTGCGGCCCGGTACCAAATGACCCGGTGGTTGGGGACCGCTGCTCTAGACGTCACATCTTACCGACATCACAAACTTCTGGTCGATGTGTTTCTTGGCCACGTTGGGCTGGAAGTCCGGAGACTCCAGGAAGCGAAGGAAGAACTCGTAGACGAGCTGTGGACACAAACATGACAACACCAACGATGTCCAATCAGGACCAATCATATGGAGCTGTGGGAGGGGCCAAAAAAAGGATCTAAAATCTACATTTCTTTGTCAATGTTTGGGGGGAAAAAATATTCTCTGAGACACTTTACTGCTTTGAGTACTTTTACTTTGAATATTCTAAGTACTGGTTATACTCACACAACCTACTTTTACTGAAGTTATATTTTCAATGCAGAACTTTTACTAAAAGGCTGTGAATCTCTGGGACTCAGATTACAATGTGATTATAAAAACATTATTTTATCTCACTGTGACTGTCTACATTTATATTCATCAATAACAAAAATGATCTTTCATTAATACACATTTTTTTCAGTGTGTATTAGTACTTTCACCACAGTAAAGGTACTCTCTGGGTGTACTTTTACTACAGCAAAGGTACTCTCTGGGTGTACTTTTACTACAGCAAAGGTACTCTGAGTGTATTTGTACCTGCAGGTGAGGCCATGCAGCCTCCAGCGTTGGTTCGTCCTCTTCAGGGTCAAACTCTGCTCCGGTCGGGTTTGAGGATGGAGGAAGAGTCCGAAACAAGTTCACTGAAAACTGAACACACACACACACACAGGTGGTGAATGTGTGTCTGTGTATATGTGTGTATATATATATATATATGTATATGTATATGTGTGTGTACTCTCACCATGAACACGGCCTCTGGGTAGATGATCTCCGTCACCACATCACTACTGTGAGTGATGTACTCCACCATCTCGTTGAGTCCGGCTCTCTTCACCTCTTTGTACTTCAGGTCGCTGAGCGGATCGCTGACGAAGTCGAACAGGACACAGCACTGACGGAGCTTCTGGACGAACAGCTCCTCCCTCTCCACCGGGGGGGAGTCTGGGGGGAAAGGGAGGTTCACAGAGTATAACATACATATATATATATATATGTATATATATTAGGGGTGGGAATCACCAGAGGTCCCGCGATACAATATTATCACGATACTTAGGTCACGATACTGCGATATTATCGCGATACTGCGATATGCTGAGTATTGCGATAACATATATTGAGATTTATTACTTTTTTCAATTTCAAATGATGTCCCCAAAGGAAAACTGTGTCAACGTGTTTTATCTAATAAGATAAAGTTTTCAGTCTGTTCATCTCACTTCAATCATTTGTATTGATTGTCAAGCAGACAGACTGACCAACACTGTGATAAAAACCTGTACGATATAAGAGTTCTATAACTCAGTATAACTTGCGATGCGTGGACGTCGAGGGCAGAGAGACAGTTATGTGCTGCACTCTCCCCATGAGCCTGGCTGCTGTCGGCAGATTTAACCCCCGTTGTGAGGACAGATTGAGTGTGTGAGTGAAACACTTCACATGCAGGAATCCCGCTAACTGACCGGCAACGCCCACGTTAGAAGCGCTGTCGGTTACAACCACCAGGTTATTGTCGGCAATCCCCCATTCTTCTGCTTCGTCTGTCATGTGACTTACGTGTACGGCTCTAGTTTGGAGAACGTGAGACATCAGTCTCCAGTCCTCTGAGATATTGTGCTGTTATAGTCACATAGGAATCCACTGCGCTTGACGTCCACGCATCGCAAGTTAATGCAACTCTTTCTGCTGTACTCAAAGATTCCTCAACTTTAAGCTTCACTTCTCTGTAGAGCTTGAGCACGGCTGTGTTCGGTGAGTCATGTCCATGAGTCGTATCCATGAGTCGTGTCCATGAGTCGTGTCCATGAGTCGTATCCATGAGTCGTATCCATGAGTCGTGTCCATGAGTCGTGTCCATGAGTCGTGTCCATGAGTCGTGTCCATGAGTCGTGTCCATGAGTCGTGTCCATGAGTCGTATCCATGAGTCGTATCCATGAGTCGTGTCCATGAGTCGTGTCCATGAGTCGTGTCCATGAGTCGTGTCCATGAGTCGTGTCCATGAGTCGTGTCCATGAGTCGTGTCCATGAGTCGTGTCCATGAGTCGTGTCCATGTGTCGTGTCCATGTGTCGTGTCCATGAGTCGTGTCCATGAGTCGTGTCCATGAGTCGTGTCCATGTGTCGTGTCCATGAGTCGTATCCATGTGTCGTGTCCATGAGTCGTGTCCATGAGTCGTGTCCATGAGTCGTGTCCATGTGTCGTGTCCATGAGTCGTATCCATGAGTCGTGTCCATGAGTCGTGTCCATGAGTCGTGTCCATGAGTCGTGTCCATGTGTCGTGTCCATGAGTCGTGTCCATGAGTCGTGTCCATGAGTCGTGTCCATGAGTCGTGTCCATGAGTCGTGTCCATGAGTCGTGTCCATGAGTCGTGTCCATGAGTCGTGTCCATGTGTCGTGTCCATGAGTCGTGTCCATGTGTCGTGTCCATGAGTCGTGTCCATGAGTCGTGTCCATGAGTCGTGTCCATGAGTCGTGTCCATGAGTCGTGTCCATGAGTCGTGTCCATGAGTCGTGTCCATGAGTCGTGTCCATGAGTCGTGTCCATGAGTCGTGTCCATGAGTCGTGTCCATGAGTCGTATCCATGAGTCGTGTCCATGAGTCGTGTCCATGAGTCGTGTCCATGAGTCGTGTCCATGAGTCGTGTCCATGAGTCGTGTCCATGAGTCGTGTCCATGAGTCGTGTCCATGAGTCGTGTCCATGTGTCGTGTCCATGTGTCGTGTCCATGAGTCGTGTCCATGAGTCGTGTCCATGTGTCGTGTCCATGAGTCGTGTCCATGTGTCGTGTCCATGAGTCGTGTCCATGTGTCGTGTCCATGAGTCGTGTCCATGAGTCGTGTCCATGAGTCGTGTCCATGAGTCGTGTCCATGTGTCGTGTCCATGAGTCGTGTCCATGAGTCGTGTCCATGAGTCGTGTCCATGAGTCGTGTCCATGAGTCGTGTCCATGAGTCGTGTCCATGTGTCGTGTCCATGTGTCGTGTCCATGAGTCGTGTCCATGAGTCGTGTCCATGAGTCGTGTCCATGAGTCGTGTCCATGAGTCGTGTCCATGAGTCGTGTCCATGAGTCGTGTCCATGAGTCGTGTCCATGTGTCGTGTCCATGAGTCGTGTCCATGTGTCGTGTCCATGAGTCGTGTCCATGAGTCGTGTCCATGAGTCGTGTCCATGAGTCGTGTCCATGAGTCGTGTCCATGAGTCGTGTCCATGTGTCGTGTCCATGAGTCGTGTCCATGAGTCGTGTCCATGAGTCGTGTCCATGAGTCGTGTCCATCGTGTCCATGAGTCGTGTCCATGAGTCGTGTCCATGTGTCGTGTCCATGAGTCGTGTCCATGAGTCGTGTCCATGAGTCGTGTCCATGAGTCGTGTCCATGAGTCGTGTCCATGTGTCGTGTCCATGTGTCGTGTCCATGTGTCGTGTCCATGTGTCGTGTCCATGTGTCGTGTCCATGTGTCGTGTCCATGTGTCGTGTCCATGTGTCGTGTCCATGTGTCGTGTCCATGTGTCGTGTCCATGAGTCGTGTCCATGAGTCGTGTCCATGAGTCGTGTCCATGAGTCGTGTCCATGAGTCGTGTCCATGAGTCGTGTCCATGAGTCGTGTCCATGAGTCGTGTCCATGAGTCGTGTCCATGAGTCGTATCCATGAGTCGTGTCCATGAGTCGTATCCATGAGTCGTGTCCATGAGTCGTGTCCATGAGTCGTGTCCATGAGTCGTGTCCATGAGTCGTGTCCATGAGTCGTGTCCATGAGTCGTGTCCATGTGTCGTGTCCATGTGTCGTGTCCATGAGTCGTGTCCATGAGTCGTGTCCATGTGTCGTGTCCATGAGTCGTATCCATGTGTCGTGTCCATGAGTCGTGTCCATGAGTCGTGTCCATGAGTCGTGTCCATGTGTCGTGTCCATGAGTCGTGTCCATGAGTCGTGTCCATGAGTCGTGTCCATGAGTCGTGTCCATGAGTCGTGTCCATGAGTCGTGTCCATGAGTCGTGTCCATGTGTCGTGTCCATGAGTCGTGTCCATGAGTCGTGTCCATGAGTCGTGTCCATGAGTCGTGTCCATGAGTCGTGTCCATGAGTCGTGTCCATGAGTCGTGTCCATGAGTCGTGTCCATGAGTCGTGTCCATGAGTCGTGTCCATGAGTCGTGTCCATGTGTCGTGTCCATGAGTCGTGTCCATGAGTCGTGTCCATGAGTCGTGTCCATGAGTCGTGTCCATGAGTCGTGTCCATGAGTCGTGTCCATGAGTCGTGTCCATGTGTCGTGTCCATGAGTCGTGTCCATGAGTCGTGTCCATGAGTCGTGTCCATGAGTCGTGTCCATGAGTCGTGTCCATGAGTCGTGTCCATGAGTCGTGTCCATGAGTCGTGTCCATGAGTCGTGTCCATGAGTCGTGTCCATGAGTCGTGTCCATGAGTCGTGTCCATGTGTCGTGTCCATGAGTCGTGTCCATGAGTCGTGTCCATGAGTCGTGTCCATGAGTCGTGTCCATGTGTCGTGTCCATGTGTCGTGTCCATGTGTCGTGTCCATGTGTCGTGTCCATGTGTCGTGTCCATGTGTCGTGTCCATGTGTCGTGTCCATGTGTCGTGTCCATGTGTCGTGTCCATGTGTCGTGTCCATGTGTCGTGTCCATGTGTCGTGTCCATGTGTCGTGTCCATGTGTCGTGTCCATGAGTCGTGTCCATGAGTCGTGTCCATGTGTCGTGTCCATGAGTCGTGTCCATGAGTCGTGTCCATGAGTCATATTCATGCCCTTCTTCCCTTCCTTGTTAGAAAATCCAAAATAAGTCCAGACGTCTGATTCAAACACGGACGGCGCATTTCTGATTTCTTTCTCCGATGTCTCCATCTTTGTTTTGACCAATCACGCTGACCCGGCACCTCTGCTGACCTCACCAGAGAACAACTCAGCACCATCTAGTGGACTGAAAAAGCAATTGATTTTATTTTTCTAGTACCAAAAAGTTTAGTTTATATAATAAAAGATTGATTCTTGGCTTCCGTGTATCGATACAATATCGCCACGCAAAATATCGCGATACTATGCTGTATCGATTTATTCCCCCACCCCTAATATATATGTATGTATATTAGTGCTGGGCAACGCTAAAAAATGTTAATCGCAATTCATCTCATTGTTATGGCAAAATTCAATAATTAATTTTTAAAGTACTGCTATATGAACAAAAGGTCAATAACATTTGGTTTATAAACACTTTAAACACATCAGGTTATTTTTAACAGCAGTATTCCCTTTACACAGTAGCAGTTATAACACAGTTATAATGATTCTGATAATAGATATTCAGCCGGTGTTCATAACTTTATCTTCATGTGTAAGAGATGATATTTAAATATAAACCTTGAAAACTGCAAACCTATCTACGTCATGTTTTTATGTTTGTTAAATTCTCAGTAGTGATAACTAAATGATATGATTATTATACATATTACAAACAAAGGAGGGACCGACGGTGAAGGAGTGAAGGGGGGTTCAGGACCTGGCGTGTCACCCGGTGGGGGGGAGAGCGGCAGCAGAAGGAAGTGACGCCACACAAACACAGCTGTTCAAAAAAAACTGCGTTAACGCGCGATAATATAATTGTCGGCATTAATTAATTAATGCGTTAACGCGATAATAATGCGTTAACTTGCCCAGCACTAATATATATATATATATACTTCCAGCCTCTCTGCTTTGTGTTCAGCAGCCTGAAGGTAACTAACTTTATTAACTTTACAGATTTAAAGTCAAAGTTTCTCTGATTTCTTGTCACATGACTGTTGGTCTCAGATGAATCAATCATGACTTCATAGTTTCTCTGAGGAGTTCACAATTTAATGTTTTTACACAATCTGGTTAAAGTGAACGGTTTATTTTTAAATGAGACATGAAGAATAAAATGTTTTTAATGAAATATCACTATTTTAAGCTCAGTTTCGTTCGTCACACATGATGTGTTCAAGGACCGTCGGACAGATGAGAACCTGACGATCACATGTTTACAGCCTCAGAGTGTGTTGTGTATTGATCACAGAGGCTCAGAGTGTGTTGTGTATTGATCACAGAGGCTCAGAGTGTGTTGTGTATTGATCACAGACTCACCTTTGAGAGCAGGTAACTTCTGCAGCTCCCTGTTCTTGGTGAGGCTGAAGCGGGAGGAGCTCTGGCGGCGCTCCTTCTTCACCAGCTGAGGACCTCCAGAGTACTTGATCTTGTTCAGCTGGGTGGGAGGGGGGGTGCTGTTACTGGGACGCTTACTGCCGCTCTGCTGCTGCTGAACGAACACACGAACACACACACACACACACACACACAGTGAAGCATTCTGGGAGCTGTAGTCCTGTGCTTTGACTCCATTAACCATTAAAAGTGGTCCTGAACTTTTGAAGGATTGAATGGACTGTACTTGTAAAGCTCCTTTCTAGTCTGACCAATCACAGCGCTTTAACTTGTTCACACCCTGATGGGAGGAGCTAACATGGGAGGAGACAATATGGGAGGAGTTACCATGAGAGGAGATACCATGAGAGGAGTTACCATTGAAGGAGCCACTATGGGAGGAGTTTCCACGAGAGGAGCCACCATGGAAGAAGCCACTATGGGAGGAGCCACCATGGAAGGAGACACTATGGGAGGAGTTACCATGAGAGGAGCTAACATGGGAGGAGACACTATGGGAGGATCTACCATGGAAGGAAACACTATGGGAGGAGATACCATGGGAGGAGCCACTATGGGAGGAGCCACCATGGAAGGAGACACTATGAGAGGATCTACCATGAGAGGTGTGACTCCATCATATGTGTAAAACACATATGATGGAGTCACATGTGAGTGTTTACATTCAAACACTCACCTCGTCTGAGTTCTCTGCAGCAGCCTCTTTGCCCCCCCCACCGCCGCTGTTGCCGTTCTTTATGCCGCTTTTAGCACATTTAGCCGTTTCCTGTTGACACACAAGACAACATAAAGATAATGACAACAAATATTTGGTATTTTTTATGTATCTAACAATAATTTGATAACAAAACTAGTTTGACTTAACTGATCTAAACCACTAGGACTCCAACGCAAACTAACTTTAGCCGTATGTAGCTTTAGCCGTGTGTAGCTTTAGCCACATCTAGCTTTAGCCACATCTAGCTTTAGCACAGACGGGATCTACTGTCATGTGACTGACACTGATATAAACAGATCCATCTCCATGACAACGAAGCAAACATCCAGCTGAGATAAGACGAGACAGAAATAGAAATAATTATTAATAATAGACAGAACTGTATTCATCCAGAGGTTGTATATATATAATATAAATAAAGATAATCAATAAGGAGAATAATACTACATGTACACAATGACATGAGAGGTGGTAGAGAGATCCAGATAAAGACAGTAAATAAACCAAGTTCCTGCTCATTAAAAGTAATTTAAAAAGAAATAAAGAAGAAGTTGTATATCAATTAAACTGAATATGTTTGTGTTTGGACTGTCATGATGACGTCATCTCAAACATCTGTGATGAAACAGAAATAATCTGCAGAATAAGAATGAGCTTCAACATTACTGCATCAATAATTATAATACAAGTGTATATTATATAGCTAACGTTATATAACGAGTACTTCTACTGTTGGTCCTTCAATAACGTTTTGATGATGACACTTTGTGACAGTACTTCTACACTGAGGTATTACTAGTTAAAGAGTGTATAAAGTACACTACTCTCTGGTCAGATGCTCTTCACATGATTCTGATAATAAAATCAGTCTGGCGGAGCTAACGGCTAACAGCTGGTTAGCATCACAAATGTCATGTTTAAATGAATGACGTCACACTATTATATATAAATATATATTACATATAATATATAATATCTACTAATGTTAAATGAATCATTTAATGTAAAGATAAACGTTACAGGCAGCGACAAACAGTTCATTCTACCAGCTAGCGTTAGTTAGCATTGATGCTACATGCCAGCTAACGCCTCACTAGCCGTTAGCTTAGCAGTCCCCTGCTAGCTGGGCCTCAGCAGGTTAGCTTGATGTGTTAGCATGTAAGCCGCTAACGGTCCTCGATGAAATATAAAGTAATCTATAAATAACGTCTGTTTCAAAGCCGCCATGTTTATACCTAAACTGAGAGAAGTCTACGGCTCACCTTCTCCTTCTTGGTTTTGTTCGGCATCGTGTCTGGAGGAGTCTGGATGTTTCCACCGAGGCTCCGTGATGATCTTCCCCGGGAATCAGACGCTGTCACTCGGTCTGTCTCAGCTCCGGTCCGGGCCATCCGATTGGCTGCTGAGGCGGACACCCTGCCTAGCAACGCGTGAAGGGATTTTTGTGATTGGCTGCCTGTGAGTTCAGTGATGAGGAAGGAGAAGAGTCTTCCCTAGCAACAAAACACCTCAAGCCACAGCTGGAATTTATATTATAATGTAGTATTAGCATTAAAATATACTTAAAGTACAAGTACTGATATGATAGAGATGAGAGAATGATAGAGAATAATATATATTATTGATACATTAGTGTGTTCATCACTTTAAAGTTATAATTTAATGACTGTATATAATCTATAGTATATATATATATATATATATATATATAATATATAACACTCTGATAAATAAATGTGGTACAGTAAAAAGTACTATATGTACCTCTGAGATGTACAGTAAAAAGTAATGTAGTGAAGAAGTAGGAAGTCCAAGTACCTCAGAGTATGATAAAGTACATTATGTGTGTACTTGTACTAGGCAACAGTGGATAATCAGGACACAGAGCTGCTGATGTTTCTTAACTTTTATTGAAACTCTACTTGAAGCAACAACAGATTCATTGAGACGAGTTTGGTTTCTTTCACATCACCACTGACCTCAGATCAGTGAGGTCCAACACAAACCTGCTGCACTTCTACAGGAATCAGATCCTGGATCAGGAATCAGATCCTGGATCAGGAATCAGATCCTGGATCTTCAGTTTAACACGAGAACCAACAACTGAGCTGCTTTTTGGTCCGACTGGTTTTAAAAAGAGGAGAAATAAACAAGAAAAACAGGAGGTGGTGTGTCGGGTACTTTACCTGCAGGAGGAGACATGAGGACACGAGGACATGAGGACATGAGGACACAAGGACACAGAAACACGTTCACATTTGATCCCCACAGTCGGGTCAGATATCAGTTTGGTCAAAACCCCGAAACATTGGTGACCGAACAACATGTGCTTTGCTGTGGTATGTTTTTTTTTCTGTGGGTCACAAACAAAAAATATCATCCAGTAATATACGAGAAAGATTAGAGGAACGGCTGGAAAAATAAATCTAACTGCTCATTTTTCAGCTTTCTTGTCCCGTTAATCGTCCTCCAGCCCTGAAATGTTCTCAGCCTGAACCGCGTTAAGAACCCTAGAACTCCTTTTAGTAAATGGTCATGGATTTTGATGTTTGTGTCTTTAGAGGACTTCTAGTTTTTAATAAAAGATTGCAGGTCTAGAGACCCGGACGTCTCTAGGGTCTGGGACTCTATAGAGACGAGTCCCGGACTCTGGAGAAGACGACAACAAGGTTTCCTAAATGTCTTATAAGTCTCAAAGTCTGTCAGCATCTTTCTAGTCCAGTCGATTACTGATCAGAGACTTCCTGGTTTTAAGGGCAGCTGTTACTCAAAGTTAAAATTGTAATCAAAGTCCAGAGAGGTCATGTCTGCGGGGAGGCCCAGGGTCTCGGGGGTGATCTCCATCATCGGAGGGTCCTCCTCGCTGGGCGTCCCCTCCTCCAGCAGCAACCCTGGATCGGACGAGTCCAGCCCCTTTGGGTCTGAAGCTGCCGAGTCAGAATCTCCTGAAGCCGGCTCAGGCTCGGACTGGCTCTGCTGCTGGCGGGTCTGGTATCTGGTTTGAGATCTAGTTTGCCGGACAGGGCGGGGGGCAGGAGAGGTTCTCTTTGTCGGAGTCGCCTTGACTCTAGTTTTGGGGCCTGGCTTGGGAGCAGGTTCTGGAGCAGTTTCAGGAAGGGTCTCTAGATGAAGCAGGGACTGGCTGTTCTGGTCTGGTTGGGGGTCTGTGTGGATTTGAGGGGCCAGTTTGGGCGGGGACTGCGTTTGAGGTGTTTGTTCCAACTCAGCAGGCTTGGTTTGGGACTGAGCGTTAGGAGTCAAGGACTGGTTTTGGGGTGCACTCTGAGCCTCAGACTGGGCTGGTGGCTTCAGTCTTGGCTGGGTTTCAGACGGAGCCACCTCAGGTGGTGGAGTTGGGGAAGGCTGCAAAGACCAAACGGATTCAATTTGAATGAGTGGTTCTGGCCGAGTTTGGGGACTTGGTGAGCCTGGTTGTGGCGATTTGCAGACCTCAGATGGAGGTTGGGACTGGGTTAGAAGCTGAGGTTGTAGTTTTGGTGGTTGCGTGGTAGGAAGCTGACTTTTATTGGTACTGCTCCCGTCAGCGCTGGCGTCCGTCGCTGGTTTGGTGATGGAGGAGGCGCCCGATTGGTCAACCCTGCTGTAGAAGATGTTGAATAAGTCCTGGGCTTTAGCTGCAGCCAGGTTACTCTTAAGTTTGTCAGACTTATGAGGTCCATCGCCTATGTTCATGAAAGGTGGAGGCTTGACAAAAACTGTGCGAGTTTGCTCGCCCTCTGGGACGCCAGGAGCTGCCACGTCGGACACGATCTTTATCATTGTTGGTTGTGCCGGTTTTGCCACAGATGGTGCAGGCTTTGCCTCGATTGCCGCAGGTTTAGAAACTGGCGGTGCAGGTTTAGAAACTGGCGGCGCAGGTCTTAACACCGGAGGTGGAGCTTTAGCCTCCAATGGTGCAGGTCTTGACACCGGAGGTGGAGCTTTAGCCTCCAATGGTGCAGGTCTTGACACCGGAGGTGGAGCTTTAGCCTCCAATGGTGCAGGTCTTGACACCGGTGGTGGAGGCATTGCCTCGAATGTCCCAGGTGGACCACTTGGTGGCTGAGGTTTATCTTCCAGCAGTGCATTCTGGGCAGTGAGAGCCCTGGTGAGACAGTCAGAGAATAAGGGTGGTTCTTTCAGAGCAGGTCCTAGTAATCCTGTGTTTTGGGGTTTAATGGAGAGGAAGGTATTCAGAGGGGCGGGTTTACCCATCATGGCGGTTTTCCTTAGGACTGCAGCAGGTGCAGGGAGGTTAGGCCGGATCCTTCCCCGGTTGGCCCGGTTGTACACCCAAGGAGGCGTGGTGTTCTGGCCCCCAAGCTTGTGGGCGATCTCCTTGGCAACGGCCATAGATTTAGCAAAAGAATCCTCCGCCGAGACCGGGTTCTGCTTTGCAGCCGCTTCGTCTTCTTTGATGAACTCTGCGGCAACTTTCTCTGCCTCCTTCGCCAGAATACTCTCTTTCTTCTTCCATGTGAACTTCCCAAAGGTAGGAGTCATGGTCACAGCCGGAGGCGCTGGTGGTGGTTTGCCGGTTTCCAGACTCTGCTTGCGGAGCTTTGCCCTCATGGCCGGACTGGGTCCACAGAGGATTTTGGGCGGGTCGAAGGGCTTCGGCGGAGGTTCAGGCTTGTTGGTATCTGGTTTCCCTGGCTCAAGCTTTTTAAAAGCTTCCTTCTCAGCCTTAAGTTTCCCTTCATCATGTTTGGATCTGAAATCTGAATACAGATCGTATTTATACTCGGCGTCTCTCGGCCCGTATTTGGGACGGTTGTCATATCGGTCGTCTTCCTCCCTGCGATACCGGTACCGACATTCCTCTTCTCTGTATTTGTATCGGTCGTCGTCGTCCTTCTTGCTGTGTTTACCCCTCTCCTCTTCCTCTCTGCTGGAGCGATATTTATCATCCTTCTTGCTGCTTTTAAACTTTTCATCCTCATCTTTCTTGCTGTACGAAGGCCTCTCCTCTTCCAGGCTTTTGGCATTCTTAAATTCCTCCTCTTTCTTGCTCGGCTTTGCCTCCGCCTCCTCCTTTTTAATTTTCTCCTCCTTCTGAACAGCGTCGGACTCTTCCTTCTTTTTCTCCTTGTCCTTTTTCTCCTTTTTGTGTTTGGACTTTTCGTCCTTGTTGCTCTTGTCTTCGTCCTCATGTTTGCGTTTCTTCCCACTGGTCTCGGAGGCCAGTCCGGCCTGCCGGTCCAGGTTCCTCCTCTGTTCATACAAAGGGTTCTCGTACATTTGTTTCTGGGGAAGGAAGCGTTTAAACAGAAAGACAAGAGTGAGTAAATACTACCAGAACATCAAATGATAACTGAAATACTTTTTGAAAATAAAAACTAGAGCCTGGAAACATGGGACTGATTTCACTTCATGAACACCCACCATTCACCAAACCTGGAGGGTTCTGGTTCTCGGTTCCACTGGGATTTTTTACAAACCACAACATTTTGCATACACATCATTTAAAAAGGTGACAAACAAACATTGTTTTTGGTTTGTTTTGTCTGCAGGTTTGGTTTCATGTTCATGGAACTTGACGAAGAACCTGAAACACTTCCGAATCACGGGGTGGATTCAGCAGAGCCTTTCTAGTTATGGTCTGTTCTGTTGGGCACATTATTATTATTATTATTCCGGGAATCAAAGGCAGAACCAGAGACAATGGACACATGAGTTGGGACGCCCCCCGAAACCGGGTTCTAAACAAGAACCGGTTCTAAATGAGTAAAGAAACTTGGACCATTGATGCGGTCCGGAGTTAGTGGTACTGCTATCGGTACTCTGAGTTGTGCTTTACTCTTAAACATCTGAACCAACAAGTAGAACATGAATCTGTTTGTGGAGCAGCTGTCAGGTAACGTTAGTGATGTCATACAGAGTTTGATCAAAAGAACAGGATAATCAATGAAAGATAATCACTGAGATCATTGTTGAGCCGAGAATGTATTTTAAAGATTTTAAAACCTCTTGTATCGCTGCTCAAGAAGTTTACATACAAGAATAATGAAGAAATGTGGATTCTTTTCTTAATCATCAATAAAACACTAAACGGTACCCGTCCCGACACACCAGACATTCCATGAGTTCCTGCAGAGCAAAACAGGGGGCGGGACTTAAATACCTTGTATTTCTCGTTGTGGGCGTGAGTGGTGACGTGCTCTTCTGCACAGATGGCGTCTCCATAAAACTGTTTGCATAGCAGGCAGAAGAATCCTCTGACGGGCAGCAGGAACTCTGAACCTGCAGCAAAAACACACGCAGCCCGTTTTTTAAAACACACAGCGGCCATAAAGCCAACATCAATCGTGTTTTACCTGGTCGGACGTGTGCCAGATCCTGTCAGAGAGGTGACATGTGATTACAGAACACGTGGAGACGGTGTACAGATCAAATAAGGACGTTGTTTGAGGGAATGAGCAGCACCTTGCCAGAAGTTACTGCAGAACGTTACGTTTTACAGCAGCCTTCACTGGACACATGAAACACTAATGAACTGACATCACAGACGTCTCCTCTGTAGCTCCGTGAGAGTCTTTTGTCTCTTTGGTTAGCACTGTTTTCATTAAGAGACACAGAAACTGCAGCAGAGATCCACCTGGAAGCAAAAGACGGCTAACAACATTCAGGGGCTCGAACACCGGCATCATCGGGACACAAAGCAGCGTCGAGAGGACTTTTAGGAAAGTGATGGATGTGCATTGATGCCTACCTTTGGCGGGTTTCGTCAGCTTCTCTTCCGACAGCAGGTTCTTGCTGATTTTGGTGGGAGTGGAAGCCCAGGGCCGGTCGTACGGGTCCAGAGTCTGAGGAACCAAAGAGAGGAGTTACACCTGGAGGAACATGCGGTGTGGTACAGCTAACGTAGACTACCAATTAAGAGTTCACATGAGAGCTGAATGAGTCCGAGGAGAGGACAAGTCTACACGTACGACTTTACTAACATACGGTAGATGTTCACTAGACGCTCAGTAGATGCTCGTAAGCGTTCGTTTGCTCGGTAGACGCTCGGTAGACGGTCTTTAGTTCGGTAGACGGTCTTTAGTTCGGTAGACTGTCTTTAGTTCGGTAGACGGTAGGGCTGCACAATCAATCGAATTTGAATCGCGATCACGATTTTGGCTGCCACAATTAAATGAGCATGATCATCAGCGATATTGACGTTTAAAATGCGTGCTCTGCTACATATCAAATCAAGCGCTTCCTCAACTAACAGTCAGCAAACCTGCAGCGGCAGCCTCAAAAGAAGTTCTGTCGGTATTAGTAGAAGAGTAGCGAGACAGACAACAGAACAGAGAGCAGACGGTCACGGGTGTCGTGTGAAAGGTAAATAAAATGTCAGGAGCAGAAGGCGAGGAGCTAGTCCCTCGAAAAGGATCATCATCCGTTGTCTGGAAGTTTTTTGGATTTAGGGCAAGTGATGTTAACCAGGAACAAATCATATGCACGGAGTGCGTTAGAGTTGCGTCACTAGACGCTCTTTAGTTCGGTAGACGTTCACTAGACGCTCTTTAGTTCGGTAGACGTTCACTAGACGCTCTTTAGTTCGGTAGACGTTCACTAGACGCTCTTTAGTTCGGTAGACGCCCTTTAGTTCGGTAGACGTTCACTAGACGTTCTTTAGACGCTCACTAGACGTGCTTTAGTTCGGTAGACGCCCTTTAGTTCGGTAGACGTTCACTAGACGTTCTTTAGACGCTCACTAGACGTTCTTTAGTTCGGTAGACGCCCTTTAGTTCGGTAGACGTTCACTAGACGTTCTTTAGACGTTCACTAGACGTTTAGTTCGGTAGACGGTCTTTAGTTAGGTAGACGGTCTTTAGTTCGGTAGATGCTCTTTAGTTCGGTAGACGCTCAGTAGACGTTCTTTAGTTCGGTAGACGTTCTGACTGAACTCTGATCAAAGAGACAAAGATCCTCTGAGCAACAGAAGAAATAATCAGCTGGAAGCTTAGATTTAAACAGGAACCGCTTCCTGTTTCAAGAGTTTCACAGTAAACGCAGCCTAGAACAAGCTGGAGTTAACTTTATCACAGTAGAAACAGAAGGTTAGTCTAGAGTTAAATTGTTGGAACATCAGCTGAACTTCTATCTATATTTACTGATCAATAATCAAAGTGATTCTAGATAGACGTTGATTACAAAAGGTGGAAGACATTAAAAACAAACCTTTCGGTGCGTTTTGCTGTGCAAGTGTGTGAAATAATCAAACATGGAACCAGAGGTGACGTTACAGTTTTTGCACCAGTGGTTTCCAGCATCGTAGTATTCAAACGGCTCCGGGGGCGGAGTCGGAGGGGCGTCGGCGGACGGCTCCTCCGGAGGTGCTCTCGACGACGGCACCGCCGCTGCTGAGGTCTGCTAAGAAACAAAGATGGAGGAGAGTCAACGCGGCAGGAGACAAGTGGACACGGTCAGGATTCAGTCAAACTACAAACAGTTCTGTCTTTAAATGTGGAATGTTAAAAGTTTCTTACCTCCAGTGAACTCCGGCCTCAGAGACGCTACTCAATGAGAGAGAATCTGGCAGTCGCTTTGATATCGATTGGAACTTCTAACTTGCTTTACAGTTTACAGTAAACTTTCTGTCATCATCACTGAAGCTGATGAGAAACAAACCTCTGAGCTATCTGTGTTCAAACAAGATCAAGACGATCTTGATTATTCCGACCCGAGAGACGACGAAGACCACTCCTCAAATAACATCCTGTTCTTCCAGGTTTCTTTTTTAAAATCAATCGCAGTTAAACTACCGTCAATAAAACTCAACACTTCCTACAGAGAACACTTTACAGTAAAAGCCTGTCGGTGGCTTTCCTGACAGGCTTTTAATGTGAAGGAAAGTAGAAAGAGTTTCTACTGAGGAAATAAAGCTAAACTCAGCAGGTGAGACCTCATAGATCAGATGACACGCTTGTTATCTGACAATGAATCACAGCTCAGTAACAGAATATTTAGCTGTTAATCAGCTAAATGGACCAGGTCAGGAGCCCTAGCTATGATTCAGAAGTACTTCCTGTTTTACCTCCTCTGCAGGTGTTTGTACCTTTATGGTGGAGCTGCTGGCGGCCTGTGGGCCCTCAGGACTCCTCTGTGCCTCACATTTCTTCTTCTCTGGCGGCGGCGGCGGCGACTCCTCGTCCTCCTCGTCCTCCGGCGGTTTGACGGTCCTGCGGGGCCGGTCGGACGGGATCAGGCCGAGGATGAGCGCTATCTTCTCGATCTCGTTGCGTTTCTTCTCAGCGGCCTCATGCTCTTTACGCAGGTTGGAGATCTGAGCCATGACCTCCTCCTGCAGGTGGCTGATCTCCTGCAGCAGAGGGTCTTTGTGGCCGCCCTTCTCCCGCCGCTTCTTCCTCAGGAGCTCCCCTGAAAAAACACACCCTCCTCTCCGTCAGCTGTACTGTGTCTCCAGAAGGACAAAAGTGACGAAGGGCACGCGTGAACTCACCTTGTTGCTTCCTGAGCCTCTCCAGCTCCTTCATCAGATACTCTTTCTTCTTCATCCGGACGTCTCTCTCCTGCTTCAGCTTCTCTCTCTCCTCCAGAACCTGAACACAGCACACAAACAGGATGTCAGTCGGGGTTCTCCTCTCCCGGGTTTCAACTGCCGTTCACTGAACATCATGGAGTGGAGGAGAAACCTTTTGTTTCTGGCTCTCGTTGTTCTGCTCCTCAGACACTCGGCTGACTTTTCCCTTCTCACCACCCGGAGCAGAATTCTTCATCGAACCTGACAACAAAACAAACAAGAGTTACATTAACTAATCCGACGACGACTTCCTGTCACCTCTTCTTCTGGTTCTGACCAACAAGCTGAACTTTGCTGTAATACTTGACCGACCTTTGGCCCCCGGCTCTGGGGCCAGTTTGCTGTAGGGGTGTTTGTAGGGTAAAGTGGGGGGGAACTCATCTGGGCTGGTTTGGGGGGGCAGGGCCATGTTGGGGGGCGGGTACATGGGCGGCCACTGCTGGTGCATGTAGGGAAGGTAGTTTCCGTACTGGGTGTAACCCGGCGGGGGGAAGTTGGGGGGCATCATGCCGTGGACCTGTGAGGGGGAGTAGGGGGGTATGGGGACCCCGGGGTGAGTGGGGAGGATGTTGGGGTCGGGGGTTTGTGGCGGCAGCTCTTTGTGTGGCGGCGGCGCAGCAACGCTCGGCCCGGAGATCGACTCTTTGACGTCTTTGTGAGATTTGGGCGGCGCTGAGCTCCTCCTGCCGCCACCGCTGCTCCAGCTGCCCCCCCGGCCGCGGCTGCGACTCCGGCTGCTGCTGCTGGAGCTACTGCTGCGGCTCCGCCTCCTACGGCCCCGGCTGCCATCCGAGCTGCCGGAGGAGTACCGCCTGCTGCGCGTGGGCGTCTTCGGAGGCGGCTTGTTTCCGTGGAGACGCTCTTTGGTCCTGGCGGCCATCTTGCTGATCTCGGTCACGCCCAAGTCCAGGCCGATGGTCTTCAGCAGGTCCTGGATCTTCTCGTACTC
The DNA here is from genome assembly GCA_032191485.1 of Leptoclinus maculatus. Classification (NCBI taxonomy): domain Eukaryota; kingdom Metazoa; phylum Chordata; class Actinopteri; order Perciformes; family Stichaeidae; genus Leptoclinus; species Leptoclinus maculatus. The sequence goes on along the minus strand of JAVDOI010000248.1, from coordinate 26,750 downwards.
CTCCAGCGCCTGGCGCTCGCCCTCCTCCAGTGGCTCCATCCCCGGCAGTAAAGCAGAGTTCAGCACCTGGACCGTGATGTTGTGGTCGGGGCTGATGGAGGGCCGGCTCGCATACCTCACATCCACCTCCCCTGTGGTTGGAGGGGCCTGAAGGTGAGACGAGGCCCCCGGCGGAAGGCCGTATGTCTGAGCGATGACGTGTTTCTGTTGGGGGTAGTCTCCGTACAGAGCCTCCTCCGTCACATCTCCGTACAGATCCAGCCCGTGGTGCCGGATCGGCTCGGACGCCAGCGGAGGTTTGGGCTCCTCCGAGTCTCCGTACAGGAACTTCTCCTCGTCGTCGATGTCGTCTGCCTTCTCCTGAGCCTTGGCCCCCGCCGGCCCTCCCAGGAGGTTGAGGATCTCTTTGATCTCGGCGTCAAGGCCGGCGCGGTGAGCCATCTGAGGGTCGGACCGCAGCTCCGACAGCATGGAGGCCACCATGTGAGGCTCCATGCCCTTCACAGCCTGCAGCAGCTGGTCGGCCACCCGGGAAATGTTGGAGCCCTCTGGACCTCGGGGGGAGTCGGTGGTCTGGAACACAGAGAGACAGAGCAGAGTAATGCCTTTGGACCACAGACCATCTTCATGACTAGAACTTTTTATTGAATGAGACAATATATTTAGCATTTTTAACCGGCATCATTATAAACAGATCAGTTTAGGAACAGTGCATTCTGCGATGTGTGTTTTTTAGGGGTTTAGGTTGTTGCTGTGCATCTTACCCTCAGTGACGGCGAGTCCTCGGAGTCATTGCGTTTCTTCAGGATGGATTTTGTCGGCAGACTCAGCATCTCCTCCAGCTCCTTCCTGCGTCGAGCCGTCTCCAGCTCTTTGAAGCCTTTTCCTGACTTGTCATCATTGTCGTCTCTGCTGCTCGAGCTCGAGCTGCTGCTACTCGCACTGCGACTCCTCTGTCTGCTCTTACTGCGTCCGTGGCTCTGCCCTCTGGACCTGGACCTAGACCTGCTGCGGGGACGGCTCTTGCTCCTTCCCCGGCTCTTGGCCCGGCTCCGGTCCGGACTGCGGCTCTTGCTCCGGCCCCGGCTCTTGGCCCTGCTCTTGGCCCGGCTCCGGTCCGGACTGCGGCTCTTACTCCGGCTCCTTCCCCGGCTCTTGGCCCGGCTCCGGACCGGACTGCGGCTCTTGCTCCGGCTCCAGCCCCGGCTCCTGGCCCGGCTCTGGCTGCGGGGCCGGCTCTTGCTCCTCACCTGACTCTTGCTCCGTCCCTGACTCTTGGCCCGGCTGCGGTCGGGACTGCGGCTGCGAGGTCGGCTCCGGCTCCGCTCGTACTCGGGTCGAGGAGGGTAGTCTCTGTACGGACACACGAGATTGAACAAACGTGTCGTGAAAACTGATATGTGTTCACATCTCCATCCATCAGTAGTCTCATGAGCAAATAAGAATTCTGTTTTCACCAGTACCTGTCATGATGGCGTGAAGGGGCGGAGCCAGATGGTCCAGTCAGCTCGTTGCCCACGGTGATGACAAGGTTGTGGTCGATGGGACCCGACCCTCGAGGTGATGGAGACCTCTGCGACACACAACGATAAAAGATATTTATGTCTTGTGGCTTCCTCAGACAGGAACACCTGATTACCTATGACAGTGGCAACCATTTTGAGAAATAGGCAACTGTTCTAGTCCGAACCAGAACTAAGCGTGATGATACGTGGCTAAGCTTGATGTGACGTGGCTAAGCGTGGCCCTGACCCGATGGGGCTAAGCGCGTGACGGGGCTAAGCGTGACGTGACGGGGCTAAGCGTGACGTGACGGGGCTAAGCGTGACGTGACGGGGCTAAGCGTGACGTGACGGGTACAAGCGTGACGTGACGGGTACAAGCGTGACGTGACGGGTACAAGCGTGACGTGACGGGTACAAGCGTGACTTGACGGGGCTAAGCGTGACTTGACGGGGCTAAGCGTGACTTGATGGGGCTAAGCGTGACGTGACGAAGTGTGACGTGATGGGGCTAAGCGTGACGTGACGGGGCTAAGCGTGACGTGACGGGGCTAAGCGTGACGTGACGGGGCTAAGCGTGACGTGGTGGGGCTAAGCGTGACGTGGCTAAGCGTGACGTGACGGGGCTAAGCGTGACGTGACGGGGCTAAGCGTGACGTGGCGGGTATAAGTGTGACGTGACGGGTATAAGCGTGACTTGATGGGGCTAAGCGTGACGTGACGGGGCTAAGCGTGACGGTGATTTAAAGAAACACTCCAGATTTGTGATCGTTCTCTTTCGAGATGTGCTCACATCTCCCACCCGATGCAAAATCACTACAACGACAGAAATGAAAACATAAACTTGAAATGCATGATGGGATAAATAAGTCCCTGTAACGTCACAGTACTATAATACATTAATACATACGAGAGGGTCACTAGTACCAGAGACAGTTTAGAGACACCTCAGACCTGCATTCATAAATCAGATAATTAAAGCTACGAAACATGAACCAACAAACAACGTTACTTAATATGAACAGTACTTCAACAACACGTTGTTCTATCAAATCGATGAGCTGCATAACTGAAGAAACACCGACTTTAGAGTCTGTTGACACCGGTGGTTTACGATGAGCTAACGTTAGCTAAATGATAGCTAACGACGTGTTTTAGTGACACAACTTACAATTAATAGTAAAAGTTAAAAAGTAACCTGGTTTGGTAATAAACACACAGCGTGTCTCTGATAAATCGACGGTGTTTTCAATGGAGTTTGGTGCAGAGGTGCTAATGCTAACAACAAAACAAGCTAACAGGATAGCGTTACATTCTCACACGTTGAGCCCGGAGGACCCGGAGGACCCGGATGTCTCACCTCTCTCTGCGGACCACCGGACCAGTACTCCCCGCCTCGGTGGCCTCCTGACCCGGGGGACGGGTACCTCCTGCGCGGCGGAGAGCGTCGGTACGAGTCCGGGTGGAACGGAGGCCTGGGCCGGTTCCGGTCGTCTCTGTAGCCCGGGTTAGGTACCGGGTACGGCCTCGGAGGAGGAGGTCCTCGGCCTTCGAACGGAGGCCCGTAGCCTCCTCTCGCTGGAGGTCGACCTCGGTACATCTCTCCTCCTTTACCACGTGGTCAACCGGCGGGAAGTCTCCAGCGTTTATTTAACACTAAACACGAGACTTTGAATGATTAATTATGAAGTTATTGTGATATAAAAACACAGATTCTCTGCACCTCGAGCATTCTCTAAACACACACAAAACCTCCCGGTTCTTCTTCTACGGTCGGAAATAAAACAGACCGTACGAGCTGCTGCTGCCCCCTTCAGGAACCACGAGGAACTGAACACGTTCCACCTCATATAATATAATATATAAGATATGATATAATGTAATGTAATATGATATAATATAAGATAATATAATGTATAATATAATATGATATAATGTAGTATATAATATAAGATAATATAATGTATAATAGAATATGATATAATGTAATATATGATATAAGATAATAAAATATATAATAGAATATGATATAAGATAATATAATATAAATTAATATGATATATAATATATGATTTAAGATCAAATATAATATAAAATATGATATAATATAATATAAAATATAATATATATATAATATAATATAAAATAATCCTTTATTAGTCCCGCAATGGCGACATTTACAGGATTACAGCAGCAGTGGCGTATATATATCTATATCTATAGATATATACATACTGTATATGCAGTACAGTGCAAACAAGAGACATTGTAAAAAAAAAGATCAAAACAAGTATTATAAATAAGTAAATAAGTAATAAACAGTAAGGAATATCAAATAAGTAAAAATCCACAATAACTAAAATATTATACAGACAGAATAGTTGTTTGTGTTGCACAGTGAGACTTATGGTCTTCATCTGTTGTGTCTCTTCAATCTACTATATGACTGAAAGCACAGGAAGAGCTACTAAAGGGACCTGGTCTGAATCATTGAAATTACACACAAACATAAATAAAATGTCACAAATGTCTGTTTGAATTCAAATAAGAAACACAAGAAAATGATATTTCAGTGGTTTTCTTTATTGAATAGAAACAGTAATTTCAGTACATTAGACAGTAAACAATGTATTTACATCCTTTTTATTCTGTGTCTCCGGTCTGAACGTCACATTTAAAGCAGAGCTTTGATCTGAAACTAAATCAACTGAACTACAGGAAGAAGTTCAGTAAAAGCATCTTACTGTAAAACAGGTAAACCCTGTTTCAAAAAAGAACAGAAGTTTAATGTTTTCTACTGAAGAGAACGTTAATGTGAAGTTATTTAAATAAATCTCTTTAACACGGTCAGTAAAATGATGTAAAACATGTATGAATACTAACATTAATTTCTTCTTCGACGGCGGTTAAGAATATTTACATTGTGAAAAAATGTGTAGAACAACGTTAGCACATTTCTTTGTTACAAGTTTTTAAATAAGTGTTTCATCTCACACGTAGTGTCAGATGGTGTTTGGTGAAAAACTCCAGACTTACTGTAATTCAAATGATTTCTCATTCTAACTGAACATTAGTTTGAAAGAGGACGTGTGTCTAAATCCATCTGGACAACCTTCATATTTCAGTTTTATGTAGCAAAACCTGAATTCATTGAATGACCGCAAAGCTGAGGCCTGGTGTCAGAAATCCCGTCAGGACGGTTAATCGGCTAAAGTACATCCGTTGGGACCAAACTGGGAAGAACACATCTGTATGTTTGACTGTACAAGAAGATATCACACACTCCGAGATGGTTTGGACATTTCACATCTGTATTTTGAGGAGTTTGTCTCCTGATGAGTCGGGAGGCTTTTTTGTGGATGAAAAGCCAAAACAGAAGAACGATGAGATTGTGGTGGAGGTGCGAGATGTTTAGGTCTTCAGTTCATCCCGAGCTTCACCTGGACTGGAACCTGCAGAGAAAACCAGAACTCACCTGATCGACTCCAACAGGTGCAACGTGGAAACTTCAGTGGAGGATGAAGTGACGTACTGAGCGATGAAACAGTTTCTATAAATATCAAATCAGCTGAACTCTCTTTGTTTTCTTCAAATGTTGAGAATGTTGTGACACTAACCAGTGACCTGTTCAGGGTTCTCTTTAAATGAACATAAGATACAACAAAATGTGTATTTTACCAGTATTCATGTTCTTACAGATAATATATATATATCCATAATATCCATCCTGACGGTGTTCATTAGGAAGATGAAAGCAGAAGAAACAACAGCAGATCAGTTGATATTCAGTTTATTGTTTCAATACAGACAAACGTGTTTCATGTAGAACGTCTCAAGAGTTCCTGTGTTTAAAGATAAAACTACAAACAAAACTGGACCCTTTACAGGTGACGTTTCTTTACTAGCTATGATTAGAAATAAAAGACTCGACATAAAAGCAGAAAATAATGGATACGCCTCTTAACTTTTCTCTAGGTGAGCTCCATCTCCCACTTCTCCAGGAAATCCTGCAGGTTCAGATTGAAGACGTCGATGCCTTTGGGCGACAGGTGGACGCCGTCTGCCCGGTACAGGCCCGTGTTGGTGCCGCACCTGATGTTGTCGTGGGTCAGCGAGGTGCCGCCCAGCTCCGAGACGATGTTCTGGATCCTGCGGTTCACCGTGGTGCGGACCAGGTCGACTTCGTGGTTGTCGGTGGAGTGGCGCCACACCCTCCGGGGGAGAACGTTGGACCACACCAGGACGCACTGCGGGAAGATGCTCCTCATGGAGGTCAGATCCTTCTTGACGGAGGCCAGCAGGTCGGTGGGGCTGTCGGTGCTCAGGTCGTTGCCCCCCAGGTGCATGATGAGGACGTCCGGGTTGGGCCAGGTAACCTTCAGCTGGTGGAGCTGGGGCAGCAGCTGGGACCACGTCATGCCCTGGGTGCCCTTCCACCAGATGGTCACCTTGCTGGGGTTCATGCCCAGCTGCATACCTACCTCTGGAGACTTGGCCCGGGACTCGGCCCAGTACACAAGTGAATGGCCGCAGATCCAAACGTTCTTGGGCTGGCTGGCATTCGGCATGCCTACAGAAATTTAACAAGATTACATTTGTAAGTCACAACCTGAAGAATCTTTCGTACTAGCTGATCCCAAACTGTCTCTTTGCATTGAGGGACACAAGTCCTGAGGCTGGTTTCACAAAGATCTATTAGAACAGTCTGTAGACTGTAACTATAACTGCATAAAGATCAAAAGTGATCTTCTAGAACGACGGCTGTGGCCCGATCCAGACGTTCTGGAAGTAGATGGACACAAGTTGGACTGAAGTCACCTGATCTCTGTGAAACCAGCCAGACTTTTACCAGCAACAACTCACAATACTGAACAATACTTCTGAACAAAATCCACCTGTGGTAGCACTTTCTTAGTGATCTCTAGCTCACTGTATTGATTTTCATTTAATTGACTAAAGTAATTAAAACACCAGCAAAGTTAACCATTAAGTTCTAAACTTTACAGTTTAACTGTTTTTGAATGTGTTGACCCAAACACGTACTAAACATAAACCGATAAGACAACCTACTGGTTATGGAAACATATTTTGTGAGTTTTTAAGAACTTCAAAGCACCGTGTTTAGTTCATGATTCAAGTGATACAGGTCTAACTTCAACATTCTCAGACTGATCAATTAATACGATTAAAAGATCACCTACCTTCACCGTCAAGATAAAACATATTGCCATTACGCAATGTTCAACGTTTCTTTATCAGTTCTAAACCTTCTGAGTTACTTAAAGATAAAACGCTGGACATCACAGTTTAGATCTGAAAAGCTTCGGATGACGTTTAGCTTCGTTTTATAGCATCTCGCTCGCTAACTGCTGAGTTTATGTACAAACCCCGACTATCAACGCTGGATATCTGGAAACATAACATGCAGCACAAACGGCTAACAAAGCACTAAAACATTCATATTTTACTACATCTAATTACAAAACTTTGTCTTACTTTTAAAAAAATAATTTAATTTCTTTAATTACAAAACGTTTTCCCTGTTCTGGTTTCTTGTAATCTGAAGTTTACCGAGTCCAGTATTTCATTTAGAGAAAGGAAATGGAATCTCAAATGAATGAGTCACTCGATTTATGCCATTAACTTACTTTTTGTTAACAATTACAAACATCTTTAAAAGTGATTTTCCATTTCTGACCCGACTCCACACTGGACCTCATCGTCTCCACGTCAGTCTGAACTAATATCTGAAGAGGTGGTCTGGCTGTAAGAAAGTTACCTGAGCAGCACATTTTAAATTCAAAGAGGAGACTCGCTGAGTTCAAAGGATTTAAATGAGCAAAAGGTGAGATGGCTTATTGTCGTTTGGGGGTCATGGAACTGCAAAAGTACACCGACTGAGAAACGACAGTCAGCGTTTGTGCTGATTCGAAGACTGAAACAAAAGCAAAAGAAAATGCCCAAAAACATGATCTGGATAACAATCATTGAGCACGACGATACGTATAAAGCAGTTATCGTCACAGACTGAATTCTGTTACATCTTAACATGTTGGGAACAGAAACAACTTGTAAAGAACCTCAGACGTCGACTAGGTTTCTAATCCGAGTCCTGATATTACTGATAAAGATAACGATTTCCATCCAACACTCACAGATTTCTACGTTAGCTCCTTGAGCTAACATTAGCTTCAGGCTAGTTTAAAGTCCAGAATTCCAAGTGTCCGATTCACAGGTAATAATAAAGGTAAAAACACTGATGTGCTAGACTTGTTGAGGGGGCGTAATTTATCAAAAAAGGTGAAATATTACTTAAAATTATGGTTAACGATAATAACTAAGTGGTTGATTTTAGGTATAGAGTTACTTACCATAGTGATGACAGACTAGCAGTAAGTCGGGCCTGAAAATGCCAAAGCTAACGACATCCAACTGACTCCTACATGATGTAAAAAGCTCTCTATGTTAGCTTCCTGAGCTAACAGATCGTTTCACCAGCTGAAAGGAAAAGGGAGTTGTATAATATTACCTAAACCACATTCTTAAGAATAATCATGGAATATTGTATTATAAATATGATAAACATGACCCCTACGGTAAAAGCTCTCTGTTAGCTTACTGAGCTAATGTTAGCTTCAGACTGGAAGGTAAAGCTAGGTTCACATTATTATTGATAATTACTACAATGACCATGTTAAAGTTAATGACATTTGACCGACAGGGGAAGCTCTCTCCGTTAGCTTCATGAGCTAACGTTAGCTTCAGACTGGAAGGTAAAGCTAGGTCAAGGCTCAGAATACAAAAAGGTCCTAATTCAGTTATTACTTTCAGAAGGTAATTTAGATCGTTTGTGATATATTTGGGACAGATTTAGCTTTGACACAATGCTCGACTTAATACATTATCAATAATGAACGTTAATGACATCTGACCGACAGGGGAAGCTCTCGACGTTAGCTTCCTGAGCTAACGTCACAGATTGGAAGGAGAAGCTACGTTAGCAGCTAAAGCCGATACAGTCTGCCGTTGTGAAATGACCTCGGTGATGTGGGAATGTCGTCCTTACCTCAGTCATGACTCTAACCTGGCATGAATCACTCCAGGTTTGGTGACTGGACCACAGCTCGTAAACACAACCGACTAGTAAAGATACTAGTAGAATACTAACTGAATTACGAAGCTCTACTTTGCACGGCCACGACGAGAGGTCTTCTGAATTCTTCTGTGAAAGCGTTTTCTGGATATCAGGGAAATCGCAGCTTAGAAAACTGAAAGTCTTCCTGAAGTCCAACGGCAAAACCATTTTTACAACTCACATGAACCTGTTTCTGGTCAAAAACCTGTATTTACCCTGTGAACTTACATTCTCTCCCAACAAAACAACCCTAGATGTTAACATCTAGGCCACTGTTACTAGATGGTGTCCTGGATTATTATATAATAATATATATATATATATATATACACATCTATTATTTAAGCCACGTGTGTAAAAGTCATCTAAACTGTGTTCCTCGTGCTGCACAAAAGATCTCAACTATTACGTTTTCTTTGAGTTTCATACCTTTGTTTAGGAGGCGTTAGTGTCGTAAGAGTAGTACTACCCAAGTACTACATACTTAGTACTACAAACAGTAGTACCGACTGGGCGTTATCCTCCTACGCCGTCAATCCTGAACATCTGGACTTTCTAGGTTTATTTAAACAGCAGCATGTAGTTTACAGGCTTTACCGTCAGTTAACATAAAATCCAAGCTTAGCGATTAGCTTAGCATGTTCAGCTAGCTAGTCTACACTCAGTGGTCACAGTTTTAGGTACGAGAGGAGACTTGTATCCTTTAGCATCCATCTCTCTCTGGTTGTAGTGAAAGTATCCAGCTGATGAGTTGAAGACGCCTCGTTGTTCACCGTCGTCTCCGTCTCTTCTTCAAACAGGAGTTCCGGATCTATTGCCTCCACACGGCTCTCAACATGGCGACGGCTGAGCTGAACGGTGCTAACAGGGTCTACCGGAGGGGGGAACTGGAGGGTGGGTGCTACGCAGTAGATGAACAGAAATCTACTGGATCAGGAGACTCAGAGTCAAAGGGCGGCTGAACCACAATCCTGTTCACGGTTCAACGCGTTGTGGCTCTGAGACTGAACTCAAGCAGGACTGAAGGGATGTTGGTCTTGAATCCGTCCAAATATATTCACAGCCTGGTACCCACGTGGTACCAGACTGCAGATTCCATTAAAACACAGGTATGAGACAATTTGGTGAAGGAAGAAGTCAGTACCCACTGACAGTATCTAAGCTGGAAGAGGAATACCTGTACCAAACACAACTAGCTTGACTTGCTAGCTAACTACTAGTGCTGGGTATCACACCTCTATAATTACTTGGTACTAACCAAAATGTCTCTGAAGTATCAAGTACTGAAAACAGTCAGGTACCCAGGTTGATATCAAATGCATGTTCAGTTTCATAGTTATGTTTACTTACTACTTAAATCAAGAACATACAGTGTTGGTATCGGTACTGAAACTCGTCAGCGGTATTTAGAAAAGTCAAACAAAACCTAAGCTTAGTAAAAACACTATTAAAGTCTCTAAGCTCATCTGACTATATCGTGATTTCTGGACTCTTGGTTCCTGGAAACTAGATAACATCATATGAAGAGGAAAAATATTTTACTTTGTGCAGTTGATAGTGCAGCTGGCTTCTTTTCTTGATCGCCGGGACGAACCACTAGACTCGGGTAACGAGCGACTGCAATGACCCTTAAGAGGTCTAGTTGTCTGTTACTACGTCAGGATTTCTGCTGTCGCTGAACACCGCTCCTGAATAATGCAACCATGTGTTGGTGCTACTGGGGGAGCACAAGAGATATTGGAAAATATAACAAAGCAAAGACATTTCCAGGATGAACCTTTGTTGTGATCCTCGATCTCTATCACAAAATGAAGACACACTGCAAGAATGCGCAAGACATTCGTGTAGCGTCGAGGTGGAGCTACGACTACTGAATGAAATTCTACGCTGAACTCTAAAGGACTTTCTACGGTGAGACTGCAAGATCACTTCAACTGGAGACACGTCTCTACATTAGTCACATCCAGACAAAACTTAGCGATACTTCCATCATTTGAACTTCTTACCATTTCAACCACATCTCTGGAGACGTGGATAATCAAGTAACTAAAGCCTGGCTAACTGTAAGTGAAAAATAAATGTATTTTAAGCTGCTCAAAGTAGCTGAATAGTATCTTAAATATTTCGCCCTAAACATAAAATAAATGTCATGCAGCTGTTAACTTGAAAGAACTTGCACACGGAGAACATAACGTTATGCTTAACTCGCAAATTCCTGTAATTCAAAGGTTGCTAGTTAAGTTTAGAGTATGTGACCGAAGAAGATCTGATACCTGGGAAGACCCGTACGCCGTCCTTCCACTCTCCACTTTGATTCTTGCGGCTGAGCCAGTCCTTGTAGTACTGCTCCCTCTTTTCTAAAACCCTCTGGTTATACGAATCCAGCTGCAACAGAAACAAAATGCCGCATTCATAGCTTTATCCATCATTTCTAAAGGGTTCTACTTCAGTGTGCCGTCCGTCTAGATCACCTGGGATTACATGTGGCTAAGAAAATCAAACAATGACAGCAGATACAACCACACACTCAAGGGAAGAAGAAGAACTTGTAATGGTCTATGACAAACTGAACTTCAGTCGCCAACAAGAAGCCCTTTAAAAACCACACCCTTCTTATCGGCGCAATAAAACTTCACAGGTTCTCTTATGGTGCGTTCACACCAAATGCAAAGCAAATTTTACTCAACATAACATAATTTATGCGTAAATACGGCAGCGTTGTTTTCATTGTTTGTACCATAGGTTTATACACATACATTTATACACAGTTTTGTCCGGTCTCTAATAATACGAGGTATCGTAGAGCTCTGGATGAACATCTACGGCTACAGTATTTGTTTCCTGATTCAACAACGTCGGTGATGACCGAAGGAGCATCTCAACGCTGATTGTTTTTAAAGACGCAGCGTCATGCGAATTTCAACTCACTGGAATGTGACGAATTTCGCGCGAATTCGCGTTTATTCGTGTTTATTCGTGTCTTTGCATCGACTTTCTATGTAATCTACTTGGGCGAAAAATGTTCGCTTGCATTTGGTGTGAACACACATTATTACTTTTACATCTTGAGTAACTCTGACCCTACTTGTTTACTCTTAATTAAGTGAAAGATTCCCCTGCTGATCATACCTTCTCCTTCTGCTTGTTCTTTATTTCATCATCTGCCTCTGTTGACGTCTGATGACCGGAGGATGTTGGAGAGACTGTGGGTAAACTGAACTGGACGGATTTGACCGGTTTGGCTGGTGGTTGAACAGCCAGAGATTTCACCGTCTCTATGACCTTCAGGCATCTGGCCACTGTGGTAGAGATGGTCGGTTGGTTAACGTTAGCTGGACTCGATGCTGTGGGTGTCGATGGTGGTGGTGATACTGCTGCAGTGATTAAAGGACTGGAGGAGTTTAGGGGTGGCGCTGCAGGAGGTTGGCCAATAAAAGGAAAGACTGCATGACTGGAGGGTGGAGCAAAAGGAGGCTGTCCGGGAGGGTGCTGGGGTGGAGGTCCAGCAGGAGGTCCTGGAGGAGGCTGTGCAGGACGCCGTGGAGGAGGTCCAGGGGGAGGCCCTGGAGGAAGTCCAAATCTCAGGGGTGGTTGACCAGCTGCAGGAGAAACTGGAAAACCCATGCTGGGGGTTGTGGCGCTCTGCACTGGAGGAATCTGGGTAGTGACTCCAAGGGGCCAGTTGATTGGTGGGGGTGGATGTTGGTAGTGAGCAGGTGGAGGTCCAGGAGGAGCTGTTGGAGGGGAAGTGGTGGAGGGTGTGCTCCCCATTGTTTTGGTAAGACTCTGTTGCTGTTGCGCCTTCTGTAGTGCCTCCAGCTCCTGCTGGTCCAGGAATCCTTCATACTCCGAGACAGCTTTCGATCTGCCGAGTGGCTCCAAACTGGAGGACCTAGTAGGCAAGGGGGAATAGATGTGATCCAATTCAACGGAACCGGTTCTACTTGTTTGCCGTTCTTCCCTCGAGGATGACAAAGTCTCTCTTTCTGAGGATGAGGACTTTGGGCTGTAGATTTTTTCTTGGGCTCGGCTCGCCAGTTTGGTCATATCTCCTGTACTCAGCTTCAGACCAATTGTACGGAGTAGACTTTGGATCTTGTCGTAGGGTTCCGTCTTGTGCTTTTGTTCCTCACTTGTTCTCTCTAGTGAGGATCTTTTAGGGCTCAGCTGTGTATTTTTCCCATCTAGAGCTAGACTGCTGCTGGGTTGCTCTTGAGCCAATCCCACGATACGAGAGAAACCACTGCAATCTTGAACTGCCCGCTCATGAGGCAGAAGGTCATCATTCACATGAACCGGTTCCGATTTCTTTTCAGAATCCACTTTTTTATTAAGCATGTCGAGGAAGCGGTCGAGGGGCTGTTTCACAGCTGCCTGGCGTGGAGTTGCGCTCTTCGTTGTGGGAGAGGGGCTTCTAGGAGGTGGTTCTGTGGGAGAAGGAGGTCTCAGAGAGGGTTGGGAAGATGAAGTTACAGCAGTATTCATCAAGGGAGGTTGAGTGGAGGCAGAAGGAACTTGGGCAGACTGATGAGAAGGTGAGGGACCATGGGGTTGTGGAGACTGGCTCTGTTGGACAGGGCGATACGGATCATCATGAGGTCGGTCCACATATGCCGGGTCATAGTAGCGATCGTCGTATGGTTCATCATAAACATCGTAGCGATCGGTGTAACGTTGGCTGGCAGAAGGAGGGCCGCCGTAGGAAGGTTCACCATAGAGACGAGTTTCATAAGGGCGATCAGCGTAGGGACGCTCACCATAAGGACGATCAGCGTAGGAACGACTGGCGTACGGATCACCGGGAGGCTCGCCGTACCGCCGTTCTTGGTAAGGACTGTATGGCCGGTCATAATAAGGATCGTCATAGGGCTGAGAAGAACGATGGAGGTAATCGGGTTCGTCTGGTCGTTTCTTTAGGATGGACCGGACTGGTTTGTACTCTGTGAGAGGGACGGCGATACGGCCGTGGTCATAGTCTATGCAAGTCCTCTGTCCAGGGTCGATGTCCACCAGCGACTTTTTGTAGGCAATCATGTCGTTCAGCTCCTCCAGCTCACGCTTCTTCCTCGCTAGCTCGTCATCCACAACTCCACCACGTCTGGGAGGAGGGCTTAGCTCCCTCCTCCTCTTGTGACTTTCATCACGTTCTCTGCTGATTTTGCTCCTCTTCCTGATGGTCCTCTCCTTGCTCCTCTCCTTGCTCCTGCTGCGACTCCTGCTCCGGCTGCGACTCTTGCTGTTGCTCTTAGTGCGACTTTTGGTGGGCCGGTTGGGTCTCTCGCGGCTTCGGCTTCGCCTGTACCTGCTGCCTTTACGGTCACGGTCGGTGCTGGTGCTGCGTCTCTTTTTGATGATGCGTCCAAACTGGTCTCTGGGCGGACTCCTGCTCCTGCTTCTACTCCTGGCCCTGCTCCTACTCGGACTCCTGCTCCTACTTCTGCTCCGGCCATATTTACGCCGAGCGGCGCCGTAATCCCTTCTGCAGATACCGGTCTTGCTGTCCTGCGTTCTAAGATTTTTCACCACGGCCTTCAGCTTGTCTGTCTCTGGTTTTTCTTTTCTGAAAAGTCAGGCAGTCTTATTAGAATAATTTCACAGAATTTGTATTTCTATGCATCCGGTTTAGATGCCAATGTGTCATTTAGTCAGGTTACAAATGTGACCTAGTGGTTGAACTATCTATAAATAGGCAAATATTTGAATTATAAAAGAAAAAGAACTCTCTGGTAATCCATTAGCCCATCCCGATCTTTACACCTGAACATAAGATTAAAATAAAAATCATTACTCACTCAGTGTCTTCTGTTTTTGCCAGCTTGATGGTCATCTATTAACAATACGCATATCAGACAAAGTTAGAAAAACAATGATCTCATCCAACGTCTTGTTACAAAAACGCTTCATCGTTTGTTGAATGCACACAACTGCTAAATCCATTTAGGAGATAGTTACACCATAAAAGTAATATGCAGCTTTGCATTAGACTCTAAAACCATTCTGAATATATATCATCCTTTATTCAAATCACGTGAAAGTTGATGTTAATGTCGTTTAAACTAACTACAGCTTTTATATTGTATCAAAAATGTTACCAACGTGAGAATTCTGCAACTTTAAACTTGAGAAAAATGAATGAACAAAAACAGACCCATAACTGTGTAGATATAAATCAAGTCCTCCTCACCTTTCCTTTATTGGCCCGGACGCCACCTAGTTTACGAACGGGGAGGAAAACGCTCTCGGTGAAGCGTTTTATCCGGATGGCCTGGTTCCCACCGTCCGCCGTTTCATGCTTGGAGAAACAATAACAGAATGTTTTTACACAGAAAAATGTAATGAGAATGTTGAAGATGTGGCAGAAATGAAGAGAAGCGACGCAGTTCTTGGAGTTGCGACCAGCGGGGATCATTTTATATGTTCACAACAGATCCAAAGAGTTAGTTCTTAGTCTGACTCTTTATACCCTTAAGTCCAGCCCCTTACATCACTTTCCACCAATCAAAGCACATCTGGTCTTCTCATGATGTCATGCTCTCTTCTTCGGTCTGGGGTCAGGATGCAGGTCACATGATACTTGTATTGTCTTCTTATTTACTTACTTACGGGAAACGTGTTCTTATCTCCCAATGTTCCTGCATGACTTTATCACTTCTCTGGGAACCGTTGATTTCCCACAGATGTTCTTATGAAACCAAATATGCTGGGTTCAACATAACGAGGCCTTTCTTCAACAAAGATAGATTATCAGACTATCGGAGACAAACTCAACAGATTATATGCTATGTTTAGAACTTTTAAATACACATCAGAAGGAACATAAGACGTAGAGGAGGATCAGGACTCACCGGGACGACGCTGAACTCAACCTTCTCGTTTAGCTCCAGTCTCTTCTTCTCGATCACCTCCGACATGTGGAAGTAGAGCTGAGGGTTCTGAGCACACTTGATGAGTCCGGAGGCGTGAGAGAACTCGATCACGATGCCCTGGTGAAAGAAAGAAACACAAACCGGGAATCCAGTTGGTCGTCTGCCGGTCGGGGCTCGATCCGTCGGTTTAAAGACGTTGACTTACGTGTCGACGTTGTTCGATGGACTCTTCGAAGGAGTCGGGGAGGATCTCCACGAAGGTGGCTCGTTCCTCTTTGGTCTCTCCGTGGGTGGCGATGTTGAAGCGTACCTTCACAGAGGAGACACAGTTCAGACTAAACTTCTACAGAACTTTACATGCAGTGAATCACACTTTGATTACAAACACGAGAACCGTGTAGTGATCCGTTTAAATGACAGAGACCGTTTACACCACAGTCCTCTTAGTTCTTTATTAACGCTACACATCATATTCTTCTTCAATACGAGTCCATACACCCATTACTTATATAACACCCAGAATGCATCTGTGCTCTTTATTTGTGAAGCAGTCAAACAGCATGCTAACGGCTCTTTTTTCATGCCAACGTTGTAAAATGTAATGGTATCTACGGTTGGTTAAGTCATATGGCTCGTGGTAAAATGCTCATGACGTTGGGTACTATTCTTTTCTGAGTTGAGATTTTTGAACTCGGGGGTTCAGGGTGTAGAAATGCAACGCGCATAGAGCGGGTTGGGGTTAAACCCTTTCCAACTGTCACCTTGTCTCCGTCCAGCATGGTGGCGGTGCTCAGCAGGTCGTTGGGTCCGAAGGGAAGCAGCTTCTGTTGGCCGTCGATGGTCATCACCAGTCGACCCATCTCTGGGTCCGCTTTCACAGCTGGCCCTCCTGCAGCTTGAGACGCCTGCTGGTTCTCCTCCTCCTTCTTCATATCCATCTTTCCCTCCTCTCCTTCCGGTTTGCCTTCCGCCACTTCCTTCTTGCCTTCATCCATTTTCTCCATTTTGATTTTCACCTGCGGGAAAGAAAAACATTTAAATTCACGGCTAAAGAAACGGAATAAATAAAAACATTTCAAGGATTTTTTTTCCTTAGTACCTGTCCGAGGAGCGTCTGTCCACCTCCTTGTTCCTCCTTGTTCTCCTCAGGCTCCTTCTTGATCTCCTTACGGGGATATTTGGAAATGGCTTTGAGGACGGTGCCTTGGAATCGCTCCTTGCTGACGTCGTCCAGCGTGTCGGGGTTTCTCACTCTGACGCCGAGGGGCGACCACTGAGAGGAAGAAGATATATTATATTAAATAACATTAAAAGTATCAAAAGTCATCCATGTAAACTGAATTAATTTAGACTTTGTGTAACAACTTAAGCTTAAAAATTAAAATCTACCTTACTGCTTAAATCGTGTGTTTCTTACTTTGCATTTGGCTGCTGCCAACGCCGCCGACACCTCCTCCCTCTTCTTCCTCTCCGCCTCTCTCTGTCGCTCCTCCACCTCCTCCTCCCTCCTCTTCCTCTCCTCCTCCTCTCGTTTCCTCCTCTCCTCCTCCTCCCTCCTCTTCTTCTTCTCCTCCTCCTCCCGTCTCTTCTGCTCCTCCAGGATTTGGTCCTCGACCCTCTTCGTCCTCAATAGTCTGATGGCTCTCTTTTCTGATTTCACCTGAAGAGTCAAAAACATCTCAGAGGTACATATAGTACTTTATACTGTACTACATCTCAGAGGTACATATAGTACTTTATACTGTACTACATCTCAGAGGTACATATAGTACTTTATACTGTACTACATCTC
The DNA here is from genome assembly GCA_032191485.1 of Leptoclinus maculatus. Lineage (NCBI taxonomy): Eukaryota > Metazoa > Chordata > Actinopteri > Perciformes > Stichaeidae > Leptoclinus > Leptoclinus maculatus. Next base: position 9,455 of record JAVDOI010000248.1, on the reverse strand, counting down.
AGAGGTACATATAGTACTTTATACTGTACTACATCTCAGAGGTACATATAGTACTTTATACTGTACTACATCTCAGAGGTACATATAGTACTTTATACTGTACTACGTCTCAGAGGTACATACTGTACTTTATACTGTACTACATCTCAGAGGTACATATAGTAATTTATACTGTACTACATCTCAGAGGTACATATAGTACTTTATACTGTACTACATCTCAGAGGTACATATATTACTTTATACTGTACTACATCTCAGTGGTAAATACTGTACTTTATACTGTACTACATCTCAGAGGTACATATAGTACTTTATACTGTACTACATCTCAGAGGTAAATACTGTACTTTATACTGTACTACATCTCAGAGGTAAATACTGTACTTTATACTGTACTACATCTCAGAGGTAAATACTGTACTTTATACTGTACTACATCTCAGAGGTACATACTGTACTTTATACTGAACTACATCTCAGAGGTAAATACTGTACTTTATACTGTACTACATCTCAGAGGTAAATACTGTACTTTATACTGTACTACATCTCAGAGGTAAATACTGTACTTTATACTGTACTACATCTCAGAGGTAAATACTGTACTTTATACTGTACTACATCTCAGAGGTAAATACTGTACTTTATACTGTACTACATCTCAGAGGTACATACTGTACTTTATACTGTACTACATCTCAGAGGTACATACTGTACTTTATACTGTACTACATCTCAGAGGTAAATACTGTACTTTATACTGTACTACATCTCAGAGGTACATACTGTACTTTATACTGTACTACATCTCAGAGGTACATACTGTACTTTATACTGTACTACATCTCAGAGGTACATACTGTACTCACTGTGGCGACCGTGAACTCCGCCTCCTTGTGGATGTCGCTGCTGTTGAACTTGATTTCGCTGAAGTTCTCACAGATGTCAAAAGGAAGCTCTCCGTGCTCCTCGGAGTTGACGATTCCTTCTTCTGGACCCAGAAAGGTGATGATGCCCTGAAAACACAGATACGTTAACGGTTCACTCTTCAATCGACCACAAGAGGAAGAACTGGAGATTCAACCGGTAGTGACGGCGTGCGGTACCAGCTCTCTCTTCTCCTTGGTGTAGCTGAAGGTGAAGGGGATTTTGGGTTTGATGTTGGCCGCCCTCCTCTTCCCGGTAGTAATGTCCACCAGCAGGTTGATCAACACGTGGTCGTTCTTCAGCAGCGTGACGCCGCAGTCCCGGTGGTCGAAGGTCACGTTGGTCTTGAGGGGCCCGATGTTGGCGTGGATCTGACCCGGGTAACCCTGCATGTTGGGCTGCGAGAGAGGAACCAGTTAAAACCAGTTATCGGAGGCTAAACTTGCAGTAACAAAGCCTCCTTACCGTGGGCTCTATGATTGTCTGGCTGACGATGCCCTCGTACAGCTCCGTGTCCAGCTTCATGTTGATGCACAGCTCCGGCCTGATGCTGGCCTTCCCGTTCAGCCAGAAGTCTTCGTCACCGGTGGTGTTGTGGGTGGCGGCCTCCGTGGCGGCAGAGAGCGTCAGGAGGAGGGGCTCCTTCACCCGGCGGATCCTGATGGCCCGCTTCCCCCCCCTCAGCTAAGGAGAAACCAACACAAACGCCGTTTCAGAATGAACTCCTCTACTGGAAGGTAGTCGAAGTCTGTGAACGGAAGTGAAAAGGTCTTTGAAAGACGCATTCCTCACCGTCAGGACGGTGAACTCGACCTCCTCGTTGACGTCTTCGTCGGTGAACTCGATGTCGCTGAAGTTCTCTCTGACGTTGAAGGGAAACTCGCCGTGTTCGTCACACTTGATGACACCTTCGCTGTCTTTCAGGCTGATGATGACTCCCTGAAAGAAGACAGAAACTGATCCTGAGCCTCAATGACTTGATGTCTGAAGTCTGTAAATGTGTGACAGTAACCCTCAGGGTCTGACCTTATCTCTGGTCTCGTTGGTGTTGCTGAAGGTGGAGGGGATTTGGGGTTTGATGTTCGTGGCCCTCCTCTTCTCGCTGACGATGTCGGTCAGCAGGTTGATGAGCACCTGGTCGTTCTTCAGCAGCGTCACCGTGCTGTCCTTCCTGTCGAACGTTAGGTTGGTCCTCAGCGGCCCGATGTCCACGTGGACCTGACCCGGGTACTGGCGCTCGCCGGGCTGCAGACCGGACCAAACAAACGGGGAAGGGTCAACGACAGGAAACGGTGGGGAAAAGGAGGACAGGTGGACGTCGAAACTGACCTGAGGCTCTGTGATGGGCTGACTGACCACCGCCTCGTAGATCTCCGTGTCCACGTTCTCGGTTCCTCCAGGAGCCACTTTCACATCCGTCGCTATCGAACCGTTCTGCTCCGACACACAAACAACAATCACTTTAAAACCAGCTTTGAATACGCGTTGTTTTTAGGATGATGATGATGATGAAGATGAAGCAGCCTCACCTTCTCCTTGCAGGCCGTGAAGTGAACTCTGACCCCAGGCGTCATGGCTTTTGGGTTTCCAAAGAAAGCGGCGAAGCTGAAGGTGAACTTCTCCAGGTCTTCTCTCTCGATGTAGCCGAAGGTGGGCTGAGGACCAGAGACAAGACGGACTCGGATTATGAACTGGATCTGGATTCAGGACTCAGTTAAGACCAGCTGAGGAGACGGGCTCGTCCCTCCAACAGAGACAATACTGGATTCGTTCTTTCTTATGAAATCCATAAATATCCAAATGAAAAAGGGGTTGACAGACAATTGTGATATTGACAAAGGTTTAGAGAAGGTCTGGATGTGAACCCCATGAGTCACGTTACCCCGATGAAGGAGATGATCCCTGTAGACCTGCCAGGAGGAGGCCTGAGGACACAAACACACCGCCGTCAGAGACAGTAGAAGAAGAGAAAACCAGACGAACTCCAGCTTCTAATAATCAACTTACTTATCAAATGTGCGTTTCCCCAGCAGACCCAGAGCTCTGTTGATCTTGGCGGGATCAGGTCTGGGTTTCAGGGCAGCGGCGGAGGGGTCGGCCACCGCTGTTGTAGCGACGGCCGCCAGCTCCTCGGTGGGATTCTTAGTTTCCCCCGGAGTCGACTCAGCCACCGGAGCTGAAATCAAGGCTTTGATCTAAAAAAACAAAAACAGACCAGATCTACACGTGATCCTGCTGAAGACCTGGACTCAGATCTCCTAGTAATGATACCACAAATACTCTGTTCCAAGACAGTAAAAGTACTAAAGTACTACTGGCATTAGCCATAAAGCCCTTAGAGGATCTGGTTGTTAGGGTTAGTTAAACATGATAAACAGAAGATAAACTGGGTATGTTGAAACCTCCTCCTAGTACAGGGACCAGGTCTACAACGTTACCACTACACCACTAAACCTTCTAGTACAGGGACCAGGTCTACAACGTTACCACTACACCACTAAACCTTCTAGTACAGGGACCAGGTCTACAACGTTACCACTACACCACTAAACCTTCTAGTACAGGGACCAGGTCTACAACGTTACCACTACACCTTCTAGTACAGGGACCAGGTCTACAACGTTACCACTACACCACTAAACCTTCTAGTACAGGGACCAGGTCTATAACGTTACCACTACACCACTAAACCTTCTAGTACAGGGACCAGGTCTACAACGTTACCACTACACCACTAAACCTTCTAGTACAGGGACCAGGTCTACAACGTTACCACTACACCAATAAACCTTCTAGTACAGGGACCAGGTCTACAACGTTACCACTACACCACTAAACCTTCTAGTACAGGGACCAGGTCTACAACGTTACCACTACACCACTAAACCTTCTAGTACAGGGACCAGGTCTACAACGTTACCACTACACCACTAAACCTTCTAGTACAGGGACCAGGTCTACAACGTTACCACTACACCACTAAACCTTCTAGTACAGGGACCAGGTCTACAACGTTACCACTACACCTTCTAGTACAGGGACCAGGTCTACAACGTTACCACTACACCACTAAACCTTCTAGTACAGGGACCAGGTCTATAACGTTACCACTACACCACTAAACCTTCTAGTACAGGGACCAGGTCTACAACGTTACCACTACACCACTAAACCTTCTAGTACAGGGACCAGGTCTACAACGTTACCACTACACCACTAAACCTTCTAGTACAGGGACCAGGTCTACAACGTTACCACTACACCACTAAACCTTCTAGTACAGGGACCAGGTCTACAACGTTACCACTACACCACTAAACCTTCTAGTACAGGGACCAGGTCTACAACATTACCACTACACCACTAAACCTTCTAGTACAGGGACCAGGTCTACAACGTTACCACTACACCACTAAACCTCCTAGTACAGGGACCAGGTCTATAACGTTACCACTACACCACTAAACCTTCTAGTACAGGGACCAGGTCTATAAAGTTACCACTACACCACTAAACCTTCTAGTACAGGGACCAGGTCTACAACGTTACCACTACACCTCCTCCTAGTACAGGGACCAGGTCTACAACATTACCACTACACCACTAAACCTCCTAGTACAGGGACCAGGTCTATAACGTTACCACTAAACCTCCTAGTACAGGGACCAGGTCTATAACGTTACCACTAAACCTCCTAGTACAGGGACCAGGTCTATAACGTTACTCACCCACTCAGGCTGATCAGGCGGTGGGTTGATCATCGTCTCCTCCACAACGGTCTGAACACAAAGAAAGAATCTAATCAATCACTTTTCAAATCACATTGATCTGATCAATAAGAGAGGAAGAAGAGGACTTGAGGTAAACTGAGGACCGGTGAAGGACGCGGCTCACCTCTCCTGTCCAGCCGGGAGGAGGGTAGCTCAGGTACCCCAACGGAGGCCCGCAGGCTGGAAGGGGGATAGGAGGCACCGGTCCATAGGCTGCGGGGTCCGGAGAAGGAACCGGTGGTACATGCGGTACGGGTCCGGGTGGAACATGCTCGGGCCCCCACGGCTCAGCGGGACGTTCCGGACCCCAGCCAGGAGGTCCCCAGCTCGGAGGTGGTCTCATGTCATCAGGGTGAGGAGGTCTCCAATCGTCCGGGTGAGGAGGTCTCCAATCGTCCGGGTGAGGGGGTCTCCAATCGTCCGGGTGAGGGGGTCTCCAGTCATCCGGGTGAGGGGGTCTCCAGTCGTCGGGATGAAGCCCCCAGCCCGGTGGCGGCGATGGTCCTCTTAAGGTAAGATAAGATAGGATAATCCTTTATTAGTTCCGCAGTGGGGAAATTTACAGGATTACAGCAGCAAAGTGGTGTGTGTGTATATATATATATATATATATATATATATATATATATATATATATATATATATATATATATATATTAGTGCTGGGCAAGTTAACGCGTTAACACATTCATTAATTAATGTCGACAATTATTTTATCGCGCGTTAACGCAGTTTTTTTTATTTATTATTAAGCGGACATTTTTAACACAAGAACCTAGCAGCGAGGGATGAACAGCTGTTTGTGTGGCGTCTCTCCCTTCTCCCCCCCCCGGGGTGACGTGCCCGATCCGGAACCCCTCCTACACTCCGTCACTGTCGGTCCCTCCTGTCTCACAAACACACGCGCGATCGTCTCGCGCGTGTGTTTAAACTGATAGGTTTGCAGTTTTCAAGGTTTATATTTCAAATTTCATCTCTTACACATGAAGATAAAGATGTGAACACCGGCTGAATATCTATTATCAGAATCATTATAACTGTGTTATAACTGCTGCTGTGTAAAGGGAATACTGCTGTTAAAAAGAACCTGATTTGTTTAAAGTGTTTGCAAACCAAATGTTATTGACCTTTTGTTCATATAGCAGTACTTTTAAAATTGAATTCATTATTGAACTTTGCGCATAACAATGAGATTAATCGCAAAAAAATCATGCTTTTGCGATTAATCGCATTGTTATGCGCAAAGTTAAATAATGAATTAAAAAGTAGTGTATTGCGCACTTAATAACATTTGGTTAAAATGTTATTAGGCAAGTTATTATCGCAGCAAGTTAATGCGATAATAACCAGAAAAAAAACAGACAGTTGAATGTTATATATAAACAGACAGTTGAATGTTATATATAAACAGACAGTTGAATGTTATATATAAACAGACAGTTGAATGTTATATATAAACAGACAGTTGAATGTTATATATAAACAGACAGTTGAATGTTATATATAAACAGACAGTTTAATGTTATATATAAACAGACAGTTTAATGTTATATATAAACAGACAGTTGAATGTTATATATATACAGACAGTTGAATGTTATATATATACAGACAGTTGAATGTTATATATAAACAGACAGTTTAATGTTATATATAAACAGACAGTTGAATGTTATATATAAACAGACAGTTGAATGTTATATATATACAGACAGTTGAATGTTATATATAAACAGACAGTTGAATGTTATATATAAACAGACAGTTGAATGTTATATATAAACAGACAGTTTAATGTTATATATAAACAGACAGTTGAATGTTATATATAAACAAACAGTTGAATGTTATATATAAACAGACAGTTGAATGTTATATATAAACAGACAGTTTAATGTTATATATAAACAGACAGTTTAATGTTATATATAAACAGACAGTTTAATGTTATATATAAACAGACAGTTTAATGTTATATATAAACAGACAGTTGAATGTTATATATAAACAGACAGTTGAATGTTATATATAAACAGACAGTTGAATGTTATATATAAACACAGTTGAATGTTATATATAAACAGACAGTTTAATGTTATATATAAACAGACAGTTGAATGTTATATATAAACAGACAGTTGAATGTTATATATAAACAGACAGTTGAATGTTATATATAAACAGACAGTTGAATGTTATATATAAACAGACAGTTGAATGTTATATATATACAGACAGTTGAATGTTATATATACAGACAGTTGAATGTTATATATAAACAGACAGTTGAATGGTATATATACAGACAGTTGTACCTTGGTGCCCAGCCACGTGGTGGAGGCTCTCTCGGCCCCCACCCTCCAGGTGGAGGAGGCTCTCTCGGCCCCCACCCTCCAGGTGGAGGAGGCTCTCTCGGCCCCCACCCTCCAGGTGGAGGAGGCCCCCACCCACCTGGAGGCGGTGGCCCCCATTCTTCAGGCGGTGGCCCCCATCCACCGGGCGGTGGAGGGCCCCACCCTCCTGGAGGAGGTGGCCCCATGTCGAACGGAGGTCCGTGGTCGCCCCTCGGTCCCATGGGGGGTCTGTTCCGCGTCGGTCCCATTTCCACACCAGAACAAAGCTAACGGCTAACGAGAACGCAGGAAGCTAGCTCACTAAGCTAGCTACAGAGCTAACTGGCTAATCATCAAAACAATCTGTCGGTTAATTCGACGGTTATATTTCCGTTCGCATCGAAGATGTCGGTTAACTCATATTAACTCATATAAACGTTTATATTTCCAGCGGAGAGTCAGCGGGTTCAAGCTAAAGCCTAAACAAATACCACGGAAGTGTTGGTATGACCTTCTTCTTTGTGGGTTTTATGGCAGACTAGGCGCCACAGTGCCTTGCCTCCTCCCTGCGGTGGAAATAGTCACTACATCTCCTTATATAAATATAATAAAATAAACTCTTTAAATATAAATATAATAAACTCTTTAAATATAATAAAATAAACTCTTTAAATATAAATATAATAAACTCTTTAAATATAAATATAATAAAAGAAACTCTTTAAATATAAATATAATAAACTCTTTAAATATAAATATAATAAACTCTTTAAATATAAATATAATAAAATAAACTCTTTAAATAGAATAAAATAAACTCGTTTTGCAGCAGAAAAAGCTTTTATTTAGTTTGATGCTGAAACCAGAAGAACATTTTAGAACATCAACAAACAGGAAGCCGATACCAGCTGGACTCGGACCAGACCCCCATCTCAGAGTCCTGGACTCAGACCAGACCCCCATCTCAGAGTCCTGGACTCGGACCAGACCCCCATCTCAGAGTCCTGGACTCAGACCAGACCCCCATCTCAGAGTCCTAGACTCAGACCAGACCCCCATTTCAGAGTCCTGGACTCAGACCAGACCCCCATCTGAGCTGGATGGATTGATCGGTTATTGCAGTGATACTTCAGAGACTCTGATCAGGATCAGGATCAGGTTCAGGATCAGGTTCCTTAGAAACATCCGACTCTCCAAACACGTAAAAAAACGTTTAGTCTTTACTGTCGTCATAAAAATAAATGAAGGCAGAGCGTGAAACAATAAATCTTTAGATCAATAATCCTTTTGATCAGCAGCAGGAAACAAACAAAGCAACAGAAGATCCTTCATCATCGGATCCAGAACCGCGTCCAGATCCAGAAGAGACCACGAGGAGCAAAAGAAAAGCTCTCCGATCCATAAAATCACAGTTCTGCCATTTAAAATCCAAACTGTCCCAAAAGTAAAAATCTCCCCGTTTTAACTGATTTTAACTGGTTTTGATCTGGTTTCAAACCGTTTTAACTGGTTTTAGACTGAGTTTAAACTGTTAACACAGATTTAAAAAATAAAAATAAACAGAACTAATATCATGACTTTCATGTCAGAATTGACTTAGTATTTATAATTTATTCACATAAGACTAAACTAAGATTTGTTTCTCTCCAGAATTTAAATATTAAACTCAGAACAGTTTTTTCTTCATATGACCCTCGTCTCGTTCCGTACTTTGATTTTATGAAAACACAGAAGGTGAAATACAGGAAGTGGGAAGTGAGTGCAGCAGTGTTGGCGGTGGGAGGGGAAGTTCAGGTGAGGCTCAGGTGAGGGGGCGTGGCCGTGTTGTAGCTCCTCCCCCTCTCTCTCTCTGGACCCCGGTTCAGTCGAAGGGGCTGAAGTCTCTCTCCAGGTTCTCGGACTCGTCGTCGTCGGAGAAGAAGTCGTCCTCGTCGATGTCGTCCTCGTCATAGTCTTCGTGCCACTCGGGGACGTACTCTTCGTCGTACTCGTCGTCCTCCTCCTCGTTCTCCTCGCCGTAGTTGTTGTTGTCAGAGTCTCCGGACTCCGACGCTCGGTCCGCCTTCGACCTGAGAAACAGACAAACACAATAAATATGAGTCTTATTTCAGCAATATTAAGACCATTAATCAATCAAATAAAACACACAAAGTGTCTTTAGCTACAAGACACTTTGGTACTCTTTTTTATTCCTGGATGAAAATATCTGTTTTCTACATTCTCTGGTTACAGGTTTTCTGGTTCTACATTCTCTGTTCTGGTGTCATACTCACACTTTGTTGGCGTCCTTGTTGTTGGACAGGTTGGAGTTCTGAGTGGATTCTGGTTCCTGGCTGCTCTTGGACTGATAACCCACCCTGAAGTCCTGGAGCAGACAGAAACGCAGAGAACTGGTACTGGAAGTAAACTGGTCTGGACTGGT
>JAVDOI010000247.1:168109-172097 GCA_032191485.1 Leptoclinus maculatus | reverse complement strand
ACCCGGTCTCTGTGATCCAGGTAGAGGATCAGAGAGACCTGGTCTCTGTGATCCAGGTAGAGGATCAGAGAGACCAGGTCTCTGTGATCCAGGTAGAGGATCAGATGAGGTTCCTCACTTTGGAGATGATGTACACGCTGCACAGCAGCAGCTGGTCCAGGTGTCGGTTCCTCATCAGACCAGTACTGTGGACCAGCGAGTGCTCAAAACACGTCCAGATTTTCCCTCGGAGCTCCGACGAGACGTCCATCTTCACACACAAATCCCTGAGACGCACGCTGGCCAGGTGGTACACCTGAGAGACGGAGACACGAGACCAGAGCATGAAGCAGGTGGAGGAGTTATGATTATTATGACGTTTCCCTCAAAGGCTCTTAAAGGGCCGGTGTTAAACATCTGTCGCCATCTAGTGGAGAGAATTCAGACTGAAAGTCCTCCAGAGGAGAAAACTACGGTTAAACAACGTGAACGTGAACGTGTTTAGTTTGTCCGTTCTGGGCTTCTGTAGTGAAACAGATCTTCAGCTCATTAATATCCTATTACACTTCTACCCTCAATGTTTCACACTGTTCCTTTAAAGTCAACAACCCTGATCTATGCTAAGCTACGTCACCGACATCACACTCTAAATGAGTGATGATGATGATGATGATGATGATGATGATGATGAGGAGGAGGAGGAGGAGGACGTTCGCTACCTTCCTGAAGAACAGAGCGAGTGATCCGGTGCGTCTCGGTCGTCCGGTTCCCGTCTGGGGGTCAGAGGTGGTGGGGGGGGCGGTGACTCTGCTCGGTGACGAGGTCAGCAGGAACTGAGCCGTGATCGTACCGGAGGAGTCACACGGCTGGAACGGGATCAGGGTGATGGTGCGCTCGTTATTCATACCTGGGAGGGAGGGGGGAGGGGGGGGGGGAGAGGAAGGGAGAGAGGGGGAGAGAGAGAGAGGAAGGGAGAGAGGGGAGAGAGAGAGAGGAAGGGAGAGAGAGAGGAAGGGAGAGGGGGGGAGAGAGAGAGAGGAAGGGAGAGAGGGGGAGAGAGGGGGAGAGAGAGAGGAAGGGAGAGGGGGAGAGAGAGAGAGGAAGGGAGAGGGGGGGAGAGAGAGAGAGGAAGGGAGAGGGGGGGAGAGAGAGAGAGGAAGGGAGAGAGGGGGAGAGAGAGAGGAAGGGAGAGAGGGGGAGAGAGAGAGAGGAAGGGAGAGAGGGGGAGAGAGAGATTTGTTTTTGATTTTTAGAAACCTTTATTTTCTTAAAACATGAAAGAACAAAAAAACGTTGCCATGGCAAGAAAATAGAAACAAATCAACAAAACAAAACATAAAACAATGAAACAGTTTCTGTTTCATTGTTTCACAATGTTTTAAAGGAGCGTTGAATGTTCATCTCCAGACACAACATTGTGCTTCATTGTTGAACCGTTTCTCATGAACCTGCATGTTGTTCATGTTCGGTCTCCTCACAGTGACACTCCTCGGCTCTTCTTTCTCTTCTGAACGTCCTGCTCTGTGAGACCTCCTCTGTCCTTACTGCTCATGTGTGCTCTGACAGAGTTGGAGAGTTTCTCTTTGTCAGAGAGGTAGTCCTCCACTTTAGCTCCTCTTACATGTTTACTCCTCAGCAGATAATCCTGTATCTCCTCCACACTGTAGCCGTCAGAGCTCCTACAGCTGAAAGCCCTGTGTTCAGAGAGCTCACTGTCAGCAGCAGAGTCCTCCTCCAGACTGGACTCAGAGTCCTCCTCCAGACTGGATTCAGAGTCCTCCTCCAGACTGGACTCAGAGTCCTCCTCCAGACTGGACTCAGAGTCCTCCTCCAGACTGGATTCAGAGTCCTCCTCCAGACTGGACTCAGAGTCCTCCTCCAGACTGGACTCAGAGTCCTCCTCCAGACTGGATTCAGAGTCCTCCTCCAGACTGGATTCAGAGTCCTCCTCCAGACTGGACTCAGAGTCCTTCTCTAGACTGGATTCAGAGTCCTCCTCCAGACTGGATTCAGAGTCCTCCTCCAGACTGGATTCAGAGTCCTCCTCCAGACTGGATTCAGAGTCCTCCTCCAGACTGGATTCAGAGTCCTCCTCCAGACTGGACTCAGAGTCCTTCTCTAGACTGGACTCAGAGTCCTCTTCCAGACTGGATTCAGAGTCCTCTTCCAGACTGGATTCAGAGTCCTTCTCCAGACTGGACTCAGAGTCCTCTTCCAGACTGGACTCAGAGTCCTCTTCCAGACTGGACTCAGAGTCCTCTTCCAGACTGGACTCAGAGTCCTTCTCCAGACTGGATTCAGAGTCCTTCTCCAGACTGGATTCAGAGTCCTTCTCTAGACTGGACTCACACTCAGCTGCTCCTATGCTTCCATTCGTTGCCACTTTCTTTGCCTGTGAGTTTCCACTGTCTCCTTCCCCTCCTCCCTCACCTCCTGGACCTCACTTGTCCCCTCCTCCCTCACCTCCTGGACCCCACTTGTCCCCTCCTCCCTCACCTCCTGGACCCCACTTGTCCCCTCCTCCCTCACCTCCTGGACCCCACTTGTCCCCTCCTCCCCCACCTCTTGGACCTCACTTGTCCCCTCCTCCCTCACCTCCTGGACCCCACTTGTCCCCTCCTACCTCACCTCCTGGACCTCACTTGTCCCCCCCTCCCTCACCTCCTGGACCCCACTTGTCCCCTCCTCCCTCACCTCCTGGACCTCACTTGTCCCCTCCTCCCTCACCTCCTGGACCCCACTTGTCCCCTCCTCCCCCACCTCCTGGACCCCACTTGTCCCCTCCTCCCCCACCTCTTGGACCTCACTTGTCCCCTCCTCCCTCACCTCCTGGACCCTACTTGTCCCCTCCTCCCTCACCTCCTGGACCTCACTTGTCCCCCCCTCCCTCACCTCCTGGACCCCACTTGTCCCCTCCTCCCTCACCTCCTGGACCCCACTTGTCCCCTCCTCCCTCACCTCCTGGACCTCACTTGTCCCCTCCTCCCTCACCTCCTGGACCCCACTTGTCCCCTCCTCCCTCACCTCCTGGACCTCACTTGTCCCCCCCTCCCTCACCTCCTGGACCCTACTTGTCCCCTCCTCCCTCACCTCCTGGACCCCACTTGTCCCCTCCTCCCTCACCTCCTGGACCCCACTTGTCCCCTCCTCCCTCACCTCCTGGACCCCACTTGTCCCCTCCTCCCCCACCTCTTGGACCTCAGTGGTGGAATGAACTCCCCACTGACGTCAGGACAGCAGAGTCGCTGCCCATCTTTCATCAGGCTGAAGACTCACCTCTTCAACAAGTACTACCTGAGCCTTCCACTCAGCACTTATTGTATTAGTCTGTTTCTGTACGTTTGCTCTGGTTTATGTTCTTAGATGCTTGTTTAAAGGAGATGTACTTATGACTTCTGGTGACTAGTAGTTCTCTTGAATACCTACGTTGAATACATTTATTGTAAGTTGCTTTGGATGAAAGCGTCTGCTACATGACTGTAATGTAATGTAATGTGTACCTTGCAGCGGGATACTGAGGACGGTGGTCTGGCCTCCCTGAGCTCCGATCCTCAGAGTGCTGCTGGAGCCGAACATCAACCTCTTGGCCGGCGACGTCATCGGGCTGCCGGGGGTCACGCCTGAAGACCGGACCGGAGGATCGTCTCCGAACAGACGACGTTTAGCGCTGCCAGCTGCCGGAGAGCTGTAGCGGTCGTGTACCGACAACGGAGACGGAGGAACATCTGGAAGAAAGAACCAGATGAGAAGGTTCATGATAGACAGGAGACAACCTCTGGTTCTTCATGTGTTAAAGGCGGGGCTACACAGTGATTGACAGGTCTCTACCAGAGACGTCACTCCTCCTCAGTCCAGATATGGTCACTTCCTGTTCGCTGGTTGAAAAAATACAAGATGGCGACGGCCGGACTCGAGACTTCAAAACGTCCACAAACTAACAAGAGTCGTTACAGTCTACGATCACAGACCACGATGTCACCACACAGACCGTCTAGAAACAGCTGAACAC
>JAVDOI010000247.1:153109-160609 GCA_032191485.1 Leptoclinus maculatus | reverse complement strand
GTGTGTACCTTCTCTACATGTAGCTGTAGTTGTGTGTGTCTGTGTGTGTGTGTGTACCTTCTCTACATGTAGCTTTAGTTGTGTGTGTCTGTGTGTGTGTACCTTCTCTACATGTAGCTGTAGTTGTGTGTGTCTGTGTGTGTGTACCTTCTCTACATGTAGCTGTAGTTGTGTGTGTCTGTGTGCGTGTACCTTCTCTACATGTAGCTGTAGTTGTGTGTGTCTGTGTGTGTGTACCTTCTCTACATGTAGCTGTAGTTGTGTGTGTCTGTGTGCGTGTACCTTCTCTACATGTAGCTGTAGTTGTGTGTGTCTGTGTGTGTGTACCTTCTCTACATGTAGCTGTAGTTGTGTGTGTCTGTGTGTGTGTACCTTCTCTACATGTAGCTGTAGTTGTGTGTGTCTGTGTGCGTGTACCTTCTCTACATGTAGCTGTAGTTGTGTGTGTCTGTGTGTGTGTACCTTCTCTACATGTAGCTGTAGTTGTGTGTGTGTGTGTACCTTCTCTACATGTAGCTGTAGTTGTGTGTGTCTGTGTGTGTGTACCTTCTCTACATGTAGCTGTAGTTGTGTGTGTCTGTGTGTGTGTGTACCTTCTCTACATGTAGCTGTAGTTGTGTGTGTCTGTGTGCGTGTACCTTCTCTACATGTAGCTGTAGTTGTGTGTGTGTACCTTCTCTACATGTAGCTGTAGTTGTGTGTGTCTGTGTGTGTGTACCTTCTCTACATGTAGCTGTAGTTGTGTGTGTCTGTGTGTGTGTACCTTCTCTACATGTAGCTGTAGTTGTGTGTGTGTGTGTGTGTACCTTCTCTACATGTAGCTGTAGTTGTGTGTGTCTGTGTGTGTGTACCTTCTCTACATGTAGCTGTAGTTGACTCTGAGCCTTCGTCTGACTACCAGACGGCTCCTGAACGATCTTCCTCGGAGTCCCGATCTCCTCGTCAGCGTCGGCCCCCAGAAACACTCGCTCATCGAAATCTCCCACCGTCAACACGTACTCCTCGTACTCCCTGTTTATGGCTTTACTGTATCACACACACACACACACACACACACACACACACACACACACACACACACACACACACACACACACACACACACACACATAATGAATCCCTGAAGAGGACTTGTATATGTCGGACTTGTTCTGCAGCACAGATTAGGAGACAGAGGGAGAGAAAGTAGTGCAGTAACTTCTCTCTGACCGGCTTACTTGTTATCAATGAAGTTCTGAGGATCCAACAGTTCTGTCAAATGATCCTCGTTTCCTTTCAGGATCTGATCAGAAAAAAGAGATGAACACACACAAGAGTAGAACGTTTACTCACAAGAACTACAAAAACACACAAGTACAAGGAGGAATAAAGAATGTGTGTGTGCGTGTGTGTGTGTACCTGTCTGTGGAACAGCTTCTGGATGTACGGTCTGAAGTAGTGTTGTTTGATTCCTTTGGCCTCGACCACCAACCCGTCATGAAGCTCACACAACCGCTCCAACACACACGGAGGAGGATCATCTGGAGACAAGAGGCCTTCAGAGAGGTAATGAGAAGGGAGACCTACCCACCAACAGAGAGACACACACACATACAGAGACACAATACACACATGAATAAGCATTGATGCAGTACACATCAGACACAAAGGTATCTCAATCTTAAATATTAGTAACTGTCAACATTCATGGTGTGGCCCTAAATCAGGGAAAGCAATGTCATTTACTTTTGTTTTTATTATTAGTATTTGACACACACACACACACACACACACACACACACACACACACACACACACACACACACACACACACACACACACACACACACACACACACACACACACACACACACACACACACACACACACACACACACACACACACACACACACACACACACACACACACACACACACACACACACACACACACACACACACACACACACACACACACACACACACACACACACACACACACACACACACACACACACACACACACACCTCTGAAGGTGGGGTTGATGAGGTCCTTCCTGTTTGCACAGAGCAACGCGTTGCCAAACACCAGGTCCAGACAGCAGAGCAGCAGGTGGTACGAGTTCACCAGGTCATCACCGATCATACGGAAGTTACCTTCACAAACACACACAGAACATCTGCACTTCATGTGACACACACACAGAACATCTGCACTTCATGTATCACACGCAGAACATCTGCAGGAATAAGGAAACATGAAGTGGTTCATGTGTAAAGTTATAACAGCTGGTTCTGTTTCTTGGTACCTTTGGTGTAAACAAACAGAGTCCAGCAGAACTTGAACACATCGCTGATGTGACACGGGAGACGTCTGTAGAGACAAAGAGAGGACACACACACACACACTGTTAGACTGGGCTGAGACTGTCCGTCCATCCGTGTGTGTCTGTCTGTCCGTCTACCTGTCTGTGAGTCTGTCTGTGAGTCTGTCTGTGAGTCTGTCTGTGAGTCTGTCTGTCTGTGAGTCTGTCTGTCTGTGAGTCTGTCTGTCTGTGAGTCTGTCTGTCTGTGAGTCTGCCTGCCTGCCTGTCTGTCTGTCTGTCTACCTGCCTGCCTGTCTGTCTGCCTGCCTGCCTGTCTGTCTGTCTGTCTGTCTACCTGTGCTTCCTGCTGCGTGGTTGCCGTGGCCTCTCTCCTCCCTGAGGGTTCTGAAACATGTCCATGAAGATTGGCTCAAACTTGCGGAAGATCACGGTGGAGACCTCAAAGTTCCTCTCCAGACGCTCCATCCTCAGCCTGAAGTCCTGAGGGAGGTTAGACATGTCGGCCCACTTCCTCATCTTAGAGAAGAACTGGATCAGACTGGGAGGACGGAGAGAGAGAAGTAGAACATGAATATTATTTCAGCTCTACTCAGTAAAAATGAGAATAAGCTGAAGTGAAAATAATAACGTTATCATGATGTGTGTGTGTCTCTAACATCAGCTCCAGATGTGACCCACCTGAGTTTGGCGGTCCTGAGGATCCTGGTGAGAGAGACACAGTTTCCCTCCATCAAACCTTTACCCACTGTGGGAGTGGAGCTCTTCCTGCAGGCTGAATACAGAGAACAGGCCAACCAGTGGACCACCTCTCCCTGTATGAACACATAATATTAATATTAATAAATAAACAGAGAACAGACCAGTTTACAAGCTCACAAACACAAACGTTTGCACATCAACAGGAGCCATAAGAGCTGCTTTAACAGTCAACACAGTGAAACATCTGGAGAGCGAAACACAGCCACCAGCCACCTGGACAACAACAACACCGATGTGAGAATGCTGTTCATCGATTTCAGTTCAGCATTCAACACCATCACCCCCTTCAAACTGATCACCAAACTAGGTGACCTCGGCATCAACCTCCCTCTGCAGCTGGATACTGGACTTCCTAACCAACAGACCCCAGTGTGTTAGGTTAGGCAATCACACCTCCTCTACCCTCACCCTGAACACTGGCGTTCCACAGTGTGCTGAGTCCTCTCCTCTACTCCCTGTTCACCAGATGTTAGTGAAGCTCTCCATGGTCTCAGACGTTACTACAGGACGTTACTAGAGGACTCACCTCCAGAGTGTAGGTGTTCCAGATGTTAGTGAAGCTCTCCATGGTCTCAGACGTTACTACAGGACGTTACTAGAGGACTCACCTCCAGAGTGTAGGTGTTCCAGATGTTAGTGAAGCTCTCCATGGTCTCAGACGCAGTCTGCTCGTCCATGTTGAGCTCCTGACACAACGTCTCCAGACTCCTCCGGACCGAGCTCTCCTCCATCCTCCCGCACTCAGAGTCAGACGACTCTTCGCCCCGCATTCCTTAAAATGATTTAGTTTAGTTTAAAAGTTGAATTTAATAAAAACAATCCTCCACAGTTTTAAAAACACGACGCCAGCTTCCCCCCCACCAAAACACACACACAGCACAACACGACCCGGCGGACTTCCGCTAACCATCCCACCCACAATGCATCGCGTTGGCGGGAAAACAAGCCGCGCTTCGACCAATCAAAAGCGACGAGAGCGTTGCCCCTCCCCCGACAGCGGCTCTTCTGTGTAAGACACGGGATCACAACGATTGGGCCATTCTCAGCCACGTGACTCACAGTCACGCAGCTGTAGCGGGTCATTTAACTGAGCTCAGCGCTGTTTATGAGAGAGGAGCTGCAGAGCATTTCAATAAACGTGTAAATATGATGTGTATCATCATTTATATGTTATAGTCATATATTTTATTGTGTGCAGCTTAAATGTTTGTCAAACACAGAAACACAGTTAATTAGTGCTGGATTTAAGAGAATATTCTTATTGATATAATTACTTGTAAACATCATGTGGGGATTATAGCAGTTTAATTAGATTATTAAAACATAAATATCAGGTGAATGTCATTAATAAATACAGTTAGATCAGAGACGTATGAGGAGCTACACAAACTGTGAAGGACAAAACGTTTAATGATCTTAAGTAAATATATCAGCTTAATATTTCAAAAAGCATAAGAGGTAGAACTATGAAAGGTCATAGCTGGCATGTCCTGAAAGAGCTGAACATTTTGATAGTTGAACGGTTTCTGTAGCTTAAAAAATGTGGAAGGAGATAAGTGCCAAAAAACATACGGAAGAAATAGTAGAGGGATACAGATTTGGACAACAATACTTGGAATGCTGAATCAGCATTCCAACAACAAAACTTTAATTAAAACAAACAGTTACAGCCCAACCTGTAACTGTTTGTTACAGGTTGTAATATAAAGTTCATGTGTCACTTTATATTTATCACTAATCAGAAGGTTGATGTGTCGATGTTTTTACCTCTAAACTGGTTTTAATGTCTTTAAATGTTAAAATCTTTTCAGTGCTGGTTTATTTCTGCACAAAAACAGACGACAGATTTTTATTTATCCATGTTTGTTTATTCAATAATTCAAACAAAAATAACCGTAAAGAACAAGAGTTCAACAACAGAAATGGAACTCTGGTCATTTTTATGAATAAATTATGAGATGCAGATGAAAGTGAAGATGAGAAACCTGCTGATGTATCTTCACCACTAAGAGAAGAGTACTTCTACATCTTCACCACTAAGAGAAGAGTACTTCTACATCTTCACCACTAAGAGAAGAGTACTTCTACATCTTCACCACTAAGAGAAGAGTACTTCTACATCTTCACCACTAAGAGAAGAGTACTTCTACATCTTCACCACTAAGAGAAGAGTACTTCTACATCTTCACCACTAAGAGAAGAGTACTTCTACATCTTCACCACTAAGAGAAGAGTACTTCTACATCTTCACCACTAAGAGAAGAGTACTTCTACATCTTCACCACTAAGAGAAGAGTACTTCTACATGAGTTATATACACCAGTTTATTAGTTATGAACAAGAAGAGAACAGGAGAAAATAAAAAGGAAAACGTTTTCTTTATTCTAAACCAGGTGAAGAGGAGGACCTCCTCCTGGCTCCGATTGGCTGGAGGACAGGAAGTTGTTGTTGCGAGTGGAAAAGCAGGAAGTACTACATGAACATGTCGTCATAGCCGGGGGGGGGCATGTGGTCCGGATCCGGCCTAAAAAACAACAACACATCATCGTCATATTTTACTTCACTGACGCAAGACATTTTGACAGTGTGGCTGCTACTGCCCAAAGACGTGGCTATATATATATATATATATATATATATATATATATATATATACACATATATACACATACATTAATATATATATACACATATATACACATACATTAATATATATATATACATATATACACATACATTAATATATATATACACATATATTAATATATATATACACATATATACACATACATTAATATATATATATACACATATATACACATACATTAATATATATATATATATACACATATATACACATACATTAATATATATATACACATATATTAATATATATATACACATATATACACATACATTAATATATATATACACATATATTAATATATATATACACATATATACACATACATTAATATATATATATACACATATATACACATACATTAATATATATATATATATATATTGGTGCTGGGCAACGATTACAATTTTGAATCGCGATTAATCGCATGATTTTTTTACGATTAATCTCATTGTTATGCTCAAAGTTCAACAATGAATTCTAAAGTAGTGTATTACTCACGTTTATTTTAAAGTACTGCTATATGAACAAAAGGTCAATAACATTTGGTTTACAAACACTTTAAACACATCCGGTTCTTGTTAACAGCAGTATTCCCTTTACACAGCAGTTATAACACAGTTATAATGATTCTGATAATAGATATTCAGCCGGTGTTCATAACTTTATCTTCATGTGTAAGAGATGATATTTAAATATAAACCTTGAACACTGTAAACCTATCTACGTCATGTTTTTATGTTTGTTAAATTCTCAGTAGTAATAACTAAATGATATGATTATTATACATATTACAAACAAAAACACTTTAAAAACTCTAAAAAAGCGGAGCGGCAGCAGCAGGAAGAGACGCCACACAAACAGCTGTTCACCGCTCGCTGCCCGGTTCTTGTGTTTAAAATGTCCGTTAACTGCGTTAACGCGCTATAAAATAATTGTAGGCGTTAATTAATGAATGCGTTAACGCGTTAACTTGCCCAGCACTAAAATATATACATACACACATATATACACGCCAATATTGCCGGTAGTATCATTGAGGTTCAATTGAGATATCACTTCTCTCTTTTCTGCATTTTAGATTCATACTCTTGGATTGAATCTTGTATTCGTGACGGACAGTCTTGAACTTGAGAGCAGATGTTGCTTCATAGAAACGCGTTAAGAGAGATTAGCGTAAACAGGGATTGTCAACAAAACTACCTGTCAAACCTCTGTCCTTTATACCAAAACCATGAGTCCAATCAATACCATATGGATACCGTGAGAGAGATAAGACTCTGCCGTGAGCTCCAGAGCAATATACATAACTGGTACCGTCTGCTTTCTTTGAGAAATGAGTGGTGATATTTAACATGGAGTCTAATGGAGCAGTTGGTTGGAGTTCATGTCGCTCTGCGGCTCTTTGAGACAAATGTGTAAGTCTGTTGAATTCCACGAATTCCTGAAACTTAAACGTTGACTTCATGAACACTGTGCTAGCTATCAAACTGCTCATTTGGCTCAATAACGTCCAGCGTTTGGTCTACGTTTTAAACGTTGAATCATGTTTCTACGTTAAAGCATGGCTGGTCAATATGGGCCCAAAGTTCAGTGTTTTTTACTCTCTTCACGCTGAAACCCCATTCGAGAAATTTTGCTCCGTTTTTTGTGATTTTCGTGAAAACGGCGAATCTCCGAGAAAAGTCGCAGCACACGATTCCCGATCAGGCCGCACAGTTTTACTGCACACTGAATTCAATTAAATATTAAAAAAGGCCAAAACAGAAGTATTATATATATCCTGACCTC